>VZSF01003121.1:8724-131702 GCA_013398295.1 Chionis minor
GGGGGGGGGGGGGGGGGGGGTGATGCTGTAAGGTCACTCGCAGCCGCAGAGCCAAGGCACCCCTGCGCCAGCACCCCGGCTTCCGCAGGCTGGGAATTCGGGACCGGCTCCTCGGGTTTTGGTGCTTTTATTTTTTGTTTGTTTGTTTTGTCGTGGGTTTTTTTTTTATTGGTTTTTTTGTTGTTGGGTTTTTTTGGTTTTGGTTTTTTTTTTTTTGAAACATATGGGCTTGATTGTGCTTAAAATCTGTTATTTAGCGATGAGGCAAACACGTGGATGGGATTTTGCCTTTTTCATCGCGGGTAAGAATCGGATGTGCCTTTTTTTTTTTTTTTTTTTTCAGAAGTGAAGTGCAGAAAAGACACTGAGGTACGAGCAATACAATTGGACTTTTTTTTTTCCCTCTAACTTTAATGGTCTCTTATAATAGGCAAAGACGTTTCTTGTTATACGGCTATGTAATCACCAACTGGGTTTATTTATAGAGCTGCTTATAGTTTTTCAATGTGTATGCTTGAGAGTAAAGGGCACGCAGATGAAAAAACCCCAAACATTGCCTTTCTGTTGAAATAAATTAGAAAATACTGTTAAAGAAGCAGGGAATTTTATGTAATTTCTTGTAGGCATGCATGATGTTTCCTATGGTAAGGTGGGGAAAGGCTTTCTGTGTGGCGTATGGTACCATAACTAAAAATTCTGACAGCTAGATTTTTTTATTTCCCATTTTTTTTTTAAAGAAGAATCAGCCCCAAATCCCTGAATGCTGCATGGCAAAGCTTTTGGCTGTTCAGGAAGCCTACAACGCTTTAACCCAAAACATCTAAGATTCCAGGAGTTGTCTCCTATTATGTAAAGGGAGATGCTGCGCGTGTGAGTGCTGCCTGCGGCGCTGCCAGCTCAGCTGCCCAGTGGTGCCGGGCAGCGGCCGGCTCTTCCCCAGCCTCTGCTGGCCTGACTTTAACTTGTCCTACACCAGCTGGGGCAGTTGTTGGGGCATTGCGCGTCCTGGCCGAGGACTAACGGGACGATGGCTGTCGGCAGCCCTGGAGCATTTAGGCAGCCAGGAGCGGATGCTTAGCCCGCTACTTCCCTTACCTTCTGGAAGGTAAGTATTGAAGCTGCTAAAGGGAATGTGTATTCTTTCAGGGTAAAACTTCATTTTCCCCTTCGCATGCTTCTAATGAGCTGCGTGTTTATTAGCACTTATGGTCGTCTGACCTCCTGGTTGTGTTCTGCTAGGCACCCTCTGAAAGGATTGCAGAGATATTACACAAGTTAGGATGGTTGAAAGGTAGCCGGCACGCTTAATATGGGGGGAAAAAAAAGAGCTTTTATTGCTGGGGTTTGTGGTTAATATTGGATGTATGCAGTATGAAATTGATAATGAGGGCTTTTTGTTAGTCTTTGCTAAGCAAAAGGGGATTACAGATCTACTTCGTAGTCCACGTTTTTTTTTAATGTTGAGATGCATTCCTGATTAGCATTTAATTTGTGAGAGGTCATCCATATGCATGACTAGCTCTTGTACCTTGCTCTGAAATAACTGTTTGACTCAGGTATCCAGCAGGTCTTTGATCACATACAGCTTTTACTTTGTTCATGTTCCTCTCATTTTAATCGAAATTGCTAGCTGTGAAGACGTGTTTCATATTTTCCCTGTAGTGCTGGTAAAATGACTAAGTTTGGGAATAAGGCAGTAAAATAAGGCTTGTAGATAAGTTCTGTATAGTAATGCAGCATGGATATTTCCTCCCCCCTCCACCCCCCCCTTTTTTTTTTGGTGTGTGTGCCCCCTTTTTCATCCTTTTCGTATATCTTCCTTCATTTCTGTGGAGAATTGATTTTGGCCCAGCACATCAATGGTAAATATACTTGCGTTTTCACAGAAAAGGTTTGGGGTTTTTTTTTTTTTCTGTTGCAAATCAAAACTGGATGATATTTCCCATGCTTTCTGCATATATAAAAAGGTTTCATGCATGTATATTGACACAGCTTGGAAGAGTGAAACAGCTTTTCAGTAGGATTACAGGTTACAGAAGACGTGGTAATGATGACCTAGGTATCCTACTGTTCTTTAAAGAGCTTCCATGAAGTGACTTTTGTGAGTGCTTTTTTCTTTTAAAATTAATATCACGTATCTAGGAAACAGTTTTAAAGGACTATTTTCCTCTTCCCTTTCCTCTTCCCACAGCATTTTAAATATACAGCTTATCCTTCCCAGTGCTGTTGAATTTGGGATGCGAACATTTTTTCAGTCGTACTAAAAGAATATATATTCCTGTCGGAATACAGACTACGTGAGCATATGTTCTGCTAATATATAAGAATATTAGAAGTGTTTTCGCTTTTTTATTTTCATCCTGCAGTTCATATTTTCATATGTCAGTTGCGTGTGTAGTAATTCCTTGTTGCATTTTGAAATAAATATAGAAGTCATGACCTTGTAACTATCTCTCACATTCACTGAAACCCCATTATACTGCAGTAGGACTCCAGCAGCTGATAGTTCTGTAAATTGAGCCCACCTCCTTTTGTTAAATGTGTAAATACTTTCACAGGTCGGACATAAAAATAATGTTCTGAAGGGAAGAAGGTGGTTTATTTGATTCACCTGACTGTGAAACCTTGTAGAGAATAAGCTTGCCTTTTGCCAGATTTTGCATTGTGTTTTCAAGGTGAGACAAAGAAGGATGTTACAGTTCACATGGAATTTAGCAAGTATTTCTGTGCTTTTCTGGCTGATTGTTGAAAGTGAACAAAAATTAATTACATTCATATTATACATTATCTGATCAACTGACACCCCCCACCCCTGATTAAAATTACACGTTTCTGAATAATTTTAATAAATCGATTGAAATAGGGGTTTAAAAAAAAGAGAAAAGCTAAGGATGCTTATGTTTTAAGGTGGTTTTGTTTAATTCCTGTATTAAAATGCGTTGCTCAAGCTTGAGACGGTCTCTCTTGTGCTTTCACTAAGATTCTTTTCTCGCTGAGCCAAGAAGGTAGCAGTGAGTCGGGGCTGAATGGAGCTTCCCTGGCAGTACGGCTCAGTTGCAAACCGAGCAACAGAAATCTCTGTGACCGGGATAGTTCTGCTGCCTCTGCAGCACCTGCAGTCCGGGCGTTGTGCTTGCCATTAGGAAACCTCGGCTTGGATTCGACTTGCCAGGGCTTTATTAGGCACAGCAGGGATGCTCAACGCTGTTAAGACGCTATAGAATTCATCCTTGTGTATCATCTCTATATATACATTGTGTTCAAAGATAATAGCGGAACAGTTGCATAATAGAAGGCTGTTTCTTCCTAGATAGGTTATGCTTTGTATGCTAGATGTTTTTTTTATACGCAAGTATCTCTAAGTAAAGGATATATAGGCTCATATAGGTTATATAAATATATAGGCTTTAATTTCATCCATAAAGCAACGAAGATGATCAGTAGCATTTTATTGTAATTTTTATTTTAAAGTTTGGTACCCTTTTGTACAAAGTCTAAACATATGGTACGTTTTTAAGAGCCGTGGGGGTTTTGTTTGAAGTTTTACAGGTTTTGTTCATGTCTAGGGGAAAAAGCATGCTTTTTATGTTGTTTTTCTCGATATATGATCTTGTTTTGTGTATAAAAACTGGAGATTTGCAGTTGAAGAAAAAGAATCCGTTTATAATAAGAGGGTTGAAAATGAAACATTTTAAAATAGCCCTATGATAGGAAAATAGTTCTAAGAGGCCGGCATCACTGTCAAATGCAGGACGTGGTCCTTCGTAACGCTGCAGCTCAGTGAAATGTGAAGACTCAGAAGTGATGTGGCATGCTGGCTTAAATATCAGGCTTTGCATAGTTGAGAAATGGTAACCAAGATATAAAATGCTTCCCTTCTACCACATCTTCTATGAACAAGTTCATCCCCTTGGTAATACGTTTCTTCTTGTTTTTAAAGTAACCTTTGCCCGGTTAAAGCGTATGAGGATTGTGCAGCAGGCTATCAGAGAAATCCTGGAAGCAGTTCATGTGAAAACCTAGAAGAGGACCAACAGTAATTAATGCGGTTTATTTGAAAGAGTTTGTGCATTTTTAACCTATTGTCTCCTCTCCACACATGTTGAAGGTGAAATGGGTGGACAAGCTAGCTGATTTCAGAGTTACAGAATAGGTGAGGTTGGGAGGCACCTCCAGAGATCGTCCAGTCCAAACCCGCTCCCCGCCCGAAGTGGAGTCACCTAGAGCAGGTTGCTCAAGGCTGCGTCCAGTCAGGTTTTGATGATCTCCAAGGATGGAGACTCCACAACCTCTCCGGGCAACCTGTACTGGTGTTTGACCACCCTCACAGTCTTCTCATCTTTAACTGGAATTTTCTGTTTGTTTGCTCTCATTGCTTTTTGCTTTTTGCTTTTCACTGGGCGCCACTGAGAAGAGTCTGGCTCCATCTTCTTTACTCCCTCCCATCAGGAGGATTCATACACATTCATAAGCTCCCCCCGAGCCTTTTCTTCTCCAGGTTGAGCAGTCCCTGTTTTCTCAACCTCCAGCTTGCTGTCAGGTGCTCCAGTCCTTCATCCTTCTGTCCTTTCATTGGACTCGCTCCAGGAAGTCCGTGTCTCTCTTGCACTGGGAGGCCAGCACCAGACACAGCACCCCAGATGTCTCAGCAGTGCTGAGTGGAGGGGAAGACTCACCTCCCTTGGCATGGCAGCAATGCTGTCTAATGCAGCCCAGGAGGCTGTTTGCCTTCTTTTCTGAGGACACCTTGCTGGTTCATAGTCAACTTTGAGTCCACCAGGAAGCCCGGGACCTTTTCTGCACAGCTGCTTTCCAGCCAGATGGGCCCCAGCTGGTCTTGCCTGGGGTCATTCCTCCCCAGAGGCAGAAGTTTCAACTTCCCTTTGTTGAACATCCTGAGATTCCCGTCAGCCCATTGCTCCAGCCCACCGAGGTCCCTCGGAATGGCAACTCAATCACCTGGTGCTACCAGCCACACCTCCCCATTTNATCTCCAAGGATGGAGACTCCACAACCTCTCCGGGCAACCTGTACTGGTGTTTGACCACCCTCACAGTCTTCTCATCTTTAACTGGAATTTTCTGTTTGTTTGCTCTCATTGCTTTTTGCTTTTTGCTTTTCACTGGGCGCCACTGAGAAGAGTCTGGCTCCATCTTCTTTACTCCCTCCCATCAGGAGGATTCATACACATTCATAAGCTCCCCCCGAGCCTTTTCTTCTCCAGGTTGAGCAGTCCCTGTTTTCTCAACCTCCAGCTTGCTGTCAGGTGCTCCAGTCCTTCATCCTTCTGTCCTTTCATTGGACTCGCTCCAGGAAGTCCGTGTCTCTCTTGCACTGGGAGGCCAGCACCAGACACAGCACCCCAGATGTCTCAGCAGTGCTGAGTGGAGGGGAAGACTCACCTCCCTTGGCATGGCAGCAATGCTGTCTAATGCAGCCCAGGAGGCTGTTTGCCTTCTTTTCTGAGGACACCTTGCTGGTTCATAGTCAACTTTGAGTCCACCAGGAAGCCCGGGACCTTTTCTGCACAGCTGCTTTCCAGCCAGATGGGCCCCAGCTGGTCTTGCCTGGGGTCATTCCTCCCCAGAGGCAGAAGTTTCAACTTCCCTTTGTTGAACATCCTGAGATTCCCGTCAGCCCATTGCTCCAGCCCACCGAGGTCCCTCGGAATGGCAACTCAATCACCTGGTGCTACCAGCCACACCTCCCCATTTTCTGTCATCTCCAGACTTGCACAGGGTGTACTCAATTGTGTCATCCGGGTCATCAATAAAGGCACTCGGCTATTGCATTGCACAAAGTCACTTGGAAGGAGAGGATTAGACCTGGAACTGCGGTTTCAAGATTTTCTGCCCAGAACTGAAGCGCTGCCTACTAAAAAATGCCAAAATATGGTCAATATCCTGGATGTGTTTACAATTAAGAGCGTGGAGGTTGCAATAATGAAGTCCACTAAATTGCATCAGCATTCTAGATGCACCTCGGTATGTGTACAAACTCTTTTTGAGGACAAAAAAGGAAAACCAATGATGTAGGTTTACTAAAAGCTTATTTTATATATTAAAGCATGAAGACTCACTGCTGATGAAGTAATTTCAATTGATAATTTCATTCACTGCATTTCAATTAAAGTGAGTTAAAAATAAAACCATATGAAATGAATTGAAAATAAAATGAGTTTTAGTCCAGTATGATTTGAATCTTGCTGAAAAATCTATCACACAAAATGAGGAAATAGGATAGGGAAGAATGCTTGTCTGGTAGACGTTGGGCAAAGAGGTATTTCAGTATAGTTCTCTCCTCTCCAGCTCACCAGCCTTCCTAGCTCCTGGCTTCTGGAAATTAGTTGAACATTTGAAGTAAATGACACTCTTCATATATATACTTCACTTCAGAAGATTTTTGCTTAGACAAGAGCTGTCTTCATTATGATGTTATCTTCCGTACTCTTATTTGAATTGTGCTTCATGGTGCAATTCGGTGCAAACTTTGTCCCTCAGGTTAGGATGAGAGACGGCATTTAAACTGTCTTCAAGGATTCCTCCTCCTGTGTACCCCAGCCAAAGTCTGAGAAGATCATTTCCACCTTGCTAGGGACACCAGTCAGCTTACCGCAATTTTAAAGTAGTGGTTAAACTGCCCGATGGGTTGGTTTAACAGTTATTTTAGGTGAAAGCTAAGTCCCTCTGCATGCTAGCATAGCGCCGTCAATTTATAATAGAACGGGAGTTTTATTTTGGCCTTTAAACGTAAGGTCAGATAGAGTCAGTCCTAAGCGTTCTGGGAAAAGCGTGAGTAGAAATACCTCAAGCTTTTTCCATTAGCCTACAGGCTTGTTGAAGCTGATCCAGCATATGAAGAACAGCAAGTGTAGGCTGATGCTGACCAGGAGTAAGAGCTTGCTGTCAGGGCAAACGTCCCCTGTCCAGGAGAGCGGGGTCAGCCAGCTGTCGCAGGTGAGGCAGGAAATGACAACCCATACTGGATTTGGATACTGGGGCTTACGCAAGATCCAACAAGTTTAGAGCTTTTGCCCTACTTCCAGCCTACAGGCTGTCCTAGGCATCCCCTGGCATTCGTCTCCATGCATCTCTCAGAACTCCAGGATCTTCCCATACTTCCAGGGTCTTCTGTCTGGTCTTCACTTTTTCATCTTTTTCTCTGAGAACACTTCTTTGGGGACCGCTTTTGTGCAGTCTCCTCTTCCTTCTGGAACCTGAGGCCTCTCAGTTTTCCGCATCTCAGTAGTCTCTGTGCAGGAGCACCACATGCTGTTGGCCTCTCTGGTGGTGCTGTCTCACGTCTCTCCGTTGGTTGGATGTCCCCCTGTTCCTCAGTCCAGGTAGTAGCAGAATTTGCGGCCAGCCCATTCTGGTTGCAGGCAGCGAGAAGCAGGCTTATGCATGAGAGCCAAACAGTTTGGGGCATATTTATGCCTTCCCACACATCCAACGATCTGCTGCGTTCTGCTTTTAAGCCATTTTTCACCTACAACTGTAGCACGCTTCTCCACAAATAGAAATGGTGAGGACCTCCTTTCCTGTTGCCTTTATTGCCTCAGGCTGGTGCCTTTCGAGAGCAGATGTTGCCACCCGCAGCCTTTGTTGCAGTAGGTTTCTGTGCCTTGGTGGACCTTGAGGAAAGAGTTAGGCTTATGCAGAAGTACGGGGACTGTTTATTTTGACGTGTGCAATATGTATCATTTGTCTTACAGCATGGGTGAATATATTGTAATGGTCAGGCTCAGCATCGAACTAACCTTGACACAAACACTGATCCTGATGAAGCACAGTAAAAATACGCTGCCACCATTATGACTTGTCTTTCAGATTGGTGCACTTTGTGTCACATAGGTAATTAGAAGAGAACAATGTTCCCAATAAACTGTTCCAGCCTCCTTGGGAAATGTGTGATCCCAAGCGTCAGGAGGCAGCATTGATTTGTGTCCTTTGTAAGTCAGTTTAGGAAGAAACTATTGTCCTCGTCGGGGACAACTATTTAATTTTACAGTGTATGCTTACTACAGTTCTTGCCTCTGCTTGAATTGTAATGAAAATTTTGCGTGTTGTTCTAAAAATACATCAAATGATGTTTGATATTAAGGGACCAGTGGAGTGCAATTGCAATGAAATAATGATGTTGTGTTGTTTTTCACAATGAAATGAGATTGTCATCCTCCCTCTCTCCAGTACTTAAAGAAATACCTGTTTATGAGTAGCTTAGCTAACCTGGGAAATTTGAAGAATTGTAGAAATTTGAATTTGCTGCTTCTTGGGTGCAATGCACGTTGTTGCATTACCCAAGGAGGGCGTTTGCATTATGGTAGGACTGGTTGCCTCCGTAATGCTGTCCTGGTAAATTGTTATGCAGAGAACTGCAGGATAAAATGGTAGTGCTAAATCAGCAGTACCGAATCAGATGGCTGAAAATGCCATGAAAACAAACTATCGGAGCAGGCGGATTACAGAAGTAATTAATGATGTGCCTGGCTTCCATGCAGTATCCCTCCCAGCTTTCCATATAAGCTTGGGGGCAAACTCTTAGTTTTGCAGGTTGTTTCCTTCGGTTCACACAAAATGTTTGGTGCTTGTCTCATCCCCACGCTGCATTATTTTGCACCAGGCAGGATGGAGCTCCTTGGCACTGAGGGGCAAGCGGTGGGGGCTGCCGTGTGTATCTTGGATCGACCTGAAAGAACATGAAAGGACCAGCCTCCTATTTCTCTTGCAGCATCAAGAATCCCCCTTCAGGGCGTAGGGGTTGTGAGCTGATGTTTTGTTACTCTTCGTCCCCAGCGCGCTCGGTTTACGCGTATGCACAACTGTTTGCAGAATCTTCTCTCAGTTAGATTTTAAGTCTTGTTTTGGTTCATCCAAAATGGTATCGGCTATTTCTATCCATTCTGCATAGTGCTTAAATATTAGAGATAGGTGTAGAATGTGGAGGGGTGGAATTTATGTACGCTTGGGCTGAAGACAAAAGGGGGGGATGTATCTTTTCCGGGAATCTCTGGTAGAGCACTAGGTGACGTGTCGATGGAGCCCACTGGAGTCTGCCTCAGATGAAGTTCGGTCAATACACGGGTGGGACCTGGCTCGTTCCCAGGCTCGGGGCAGGGGGAGCTCGGGTGGGCCAGCTGCTGCCTGTGCCGGGCAACAGACTTGACCTTGGTGAAGTGACAGCGTGTTAATGGAGACAAATTGTGCTCAGACTGTTAAAAAAGGTACTCTCTGCTGCAGCGACTGAATTGCTGCCTATTTCTTTCGTTACCTTCTTATGAATCTTAATATAACTGTTCATTTTAAGAAACAGTAGTTACTGTGCCATTCCCTACCTTGTTATGCATCCTTCCCCCCTGCATCCTCCCCGAGCACTGTTTACAAAATAATAAAAAAGAACCAACAACCTGAGGAAAGGACGTATAAAATCTGCAATGCAGGAATAAGATTATCTATTTATCTGACTTCTCATGTAGACAGATGATTAATATAGTACCAGCTACAGGGTTTATAGCTTGGTATATCATTAAGGTTCCCTGTAACTCTAATGTGAAAAGATAATATATTAAGTGTCCTCTTCCCTGCCCTTGTCCTCCTTTTTCTAGTTTAGAAATACACTTAGAAGTTTTAATCTGAAAACATGATTCTGATACCAGAACTGAGGATGGAAAGAAATGAAAGAGAAAATGGAAGACATCTGAAGTGTTTTTTCTTGAACCTTTTGAAGCATTAAAATTGAGTGCATGAGGTCTTAACATATAAGCCTCATTTACATATCTTCTTTTGGATTAAGAGGGAATCTTTAAAAACATTGCCAGGAAAGTATTTTGGGGGATTTTTTTCCCCCCCCCCACTCGTTGGAGAAAACTGGAATGTAATTTCTTAATTAGGTCCAGTTTCCTTCTAAGGAAATCTTCTTCCCCTCCTTCATCTTATCTGGAGCAGATGAAAGTTGCAGATACAGGACCTGTTATTTTTAAAATTTTTATTATCAATAAGGTAAGTAGCAGTACTTTTGGAGCTTTAATTGCTAAACACCGAGAGAAGGATAATTGTAATATTTAAAGTAAAACTGAGAATGCTACAAAAGAAGAAATGATGAAGTAACTAGAAATATGCATACATATTATTCCTTTAAAACAAGGCACTTTACATTGGGAGAGAGCACCACTGCTCTCGCTCTTGAGATCCTCTTGCTTGTGATCAATGGGAATCGGAGAAGATTAGGATCTATGATTCTCTATAAAGCCTCTGTGCCAGATTTATTACATGAAGTGAAATACAATGCCTAACCCTACTCTTTTTAGGCAGGGGCATGACCCAGGAATTGCAACACTGACATAAAAATTCAAGGGGTACACTCGGTGGGAAACTGGGAACACAGAAACCGGAAAAGTTTTTCTGCTAATTAGGACAGTTTTCATTTTGAAGCTTCCTTGGGAAGAGTTCTGACCATTGCTGGGTTAGGAAAGGGATAAATCCTTCAACATAGAAAAGAAAATGCGTATGTGTGTGTATGCATACATACACACACACATATATAAAAGCACACCAAACGAAGAGCAATTGCTATAAAAACCTTCTTGTTGTTTAGTTTACTGTGTAATTTAATTCCGTTCAAAGTTATTCTTTCAGTGGTTCACTTGAAAACAATAACTATTTTGTGCTCCCTCCCACACACGAGGTCCACTCCCTTCCTCAGTAATTCTTGTCTGACCTTATAACTAGTTCTGTAGAAAGTTTCGTACCAGCTGCGGCCCTCAGGAGTGCTAGCAGCACATTACCACCTTGGGTGGCTTTTTGCGTTTGTTTTGTAGTGAACACACAGCCTCAGAGCTTGGGGTCTGAGTCAATTCAAAATTTTATATGGATTTGACTTACTCTCCCATGGCTCTGCCTTTTTATAGCAACCAAGTCCCGCTCCGGTAATAAAAAGACAAATAGGGGAACGTGTGGGATTGCTTGAGAGAAAAATTTCTTGAGAGCTGTGGAATTCATTCCTGCCAAAGACTGGACAGACCATGGAATGAACCTCTGACTCCATGAAGTCACGCAACACAAAGCGTCTATGGTGATGCCCATAAGGGCTTGATTAATCTGTTTTTAATTCAATTTAGGAGGGAAGCGTGAGTGTATCTTACTCTTCTTTTAAATCTGTGAGGTGAACAAACCCAATAGAGGTCTAGAAATAAGGACTGTCCCCCAAACCTATTATTATATATATGACTTAAAGATGGTTCAGCTTCCATGGGAAAGGCAGGAGGCAGGATATTCTGTGCTTGCACAGGAGAAATGGTCTCATAAGGAAAAAAAATGTGTAGACCAGTGGCAGTGGTTTGGAGGGTTTTTGAGCCTCTTAGAGGACGGAAAAATTCTTGCTGTAATTCAGGTATTTCTGAGGGCCTCTGTCTGTCTTGCTGCACACTGAAGTCTTGACGCCAGGAAGCTTCGCAGGTATTTTCGGTAAGAGTTTGCGGCTGCTGCTGTACGACTCGGTGATGCTGGCACTGGAAGAAGGCTTTTACGGCACAGCTCTCCGCTCCGAGGGTACAGGCATGACAGTAGTCCTGAGGATCTTAGCCAGGGAGTACAGTGAAACAGTCAACAGCTAGCAACAGGGAAATAAACCAACTAAAAAGCCGGTCTGTCTGATTTTAAGATCGCTTGCCCTCATTCGCATGAGGTGTGCAGAGTAGTGCAGCTGCTGTCAATCTGTCCTTCATATCGCCGTACAATCCACCTGTCCCAAAAGCCTTCAGCCATGACTTGCCTCCCTTGAGCCTCATCATCAAAGCCCAGCAAGGTTGATTTTAGCTCTTCATCTCTCTTAAATATATACCCATAGGAGAACTGTAATTTGCTGTGTGTCTTTGCAAGACTTTTTGAGATGAGTTATTGAGAATTGAGGTCATGCTAGTTCAGCCGGGCAGCTGAGTCCCTCTGCTTGGTTTTCTCCATAACTGATGTCTCCCTAGAATCTTAGAGTCGGATTTCTTGCCTGACTGTGTTGCACAATCTTTCCCCTTTTTTCAGCCCGATGGTTGCATTGGTTGTTGTCGCTTGTTGATCTTCTTCAGCATCATCTGCTTTCATTAGCGTTTTTGAACAAAGGAATGAATCAGAATAAATCACAACTAATAGAAATATAGGAAGAGATTATCATTTTGCAAAGCTGTACTCTCTCAAAGGAGATTACATATTTAAATTGAACAAATACAACTTCATAAATAAACTAAATTAAACATCATCTAATTTTACTTTTGATACCAAGTAATTTTAATCCGTACTCAGCTTCTCATATAAATATTTCCCGACTCGGTTTTATTCTTTGAAGCATTCTTATTCATATTTAAAAAGCAAAAATGTGCCAAATTGAACCACAGTTGCGTATGCTGAATAAATGTGAAAGCTCGGATATATTACAAGATAATCTGAGAGCTGGCAAGAGGAAGTGATTGCTTTTGTGAGTGTCCAAGTAGTAGTGTAAAAAATGTTTTTGAGAACCTAATATTTCGCTCTAAAGCTATCTGACTGATGGCATGTCTGAAAAATCCTTTTCATAAATCCCTTAGGTATAGATCAAAAGGAAGGAATAGATGATTAGAAATCTGTATTTCCTCAGGGAAAATTCATGCAGAAACTCTGGTGGTGCAAGTTTTACACAGAGGGTCTGTGTTTGGAACAAATTATTCTTCATAGATGGAGGAGATGCTTCTGCTGCATAACACATTCTTAGAATCGGGAGCATTTAAACACCCCAAACGTTACTTTGGGATTGGAAATGCACTTTAACAAGCATCTTATTAGAAAAAAAAGAACCTTTTAAAAAATGTGCGGCAGTAAGGTTCAAGAATTCTTGTTAAATGTTTGAAATAGTGTTCACAAAGCTGAAGTACAATTTTAGCCCACCCTATGGTCAGTCTAAAAGCCATGATCAAAAGCCATTTTCATGAAATAGACTTAAGTGCAGTTCATTCTCCCGTGTTCATTAAATTGTTACGTACAGGTTGCAGAACTGACCTGCCCAATGACTTCAGTGGCTGGAAGTAATTGACAGTGGTTTTCAAAAATAGTTAATTTCCAAGTAATAAGTTAATCGTTAATTTCCAAGTAAATAATATTTAGGATTGCCAAGAACTTTTTTGGTCTAATATCTTGAAGATCAAACAAAACAAGAGTAGTGAAACAAATTTCTGTAGGGGTTTTTTTTTTTTCTGGTTTTCATATTAACCTATTTATTTATGCTGTAACACAGCAATTCCTCGCCAACAGTAAGAAAAAAATCCTTTTAATATATATATGAAATATATATATAATTTTTTTTCATCTTAAAATCACTAACATTGATAGTTTTAGTGAAATTACAATTTTGTCACCACGCTTAGATTTTTATGGTAACAGCTGATTGTAACTTTGCCCACTGTTTGAATTGAGTATCTGCTGTGTGTAGTAGCAATAGAGTAGAGCTTGCTAATTCTCTTTGGTGCTTGGGAAGCATGGTAGGTTAACGAGCCTTGTGGGAAGCAGGCCCCAAATACTGGCTGCACGCTGAAGTGTGTAGGTTCGCTAATGAAGGTAGCTCTGTTCCGAGTGTTCAGGACTGAACTCCGCAGCGGCCCTGGTGGCAGAGCCCCCCTGCTAGAAATGCAGCTGCCAAGAGTCCTAGGACTTTTTTTGCCGTACATTTCAGCTGCTGTGCCAAATGATGTGAGCGAGAGCACCGCAAGGATGCTCTGACTCAGGCAAGCTCTGTCTACGGCGAGGGTCTTGCTGGCAATAAAGCTGTTTGCAATCTGTTTTTCACCAGCGCTGCTGCAGGGAGGTGCGGGCCCCAGTAGGAGGAGAGATGCCATAGGCAGGCCAGCGCTAGCGGGCGTCGCGAAAGCCCAGCGGTACGGAATGCATGAACTGGAATTAAGGAATTTCTTCTTCAACGGAAAGGCAAAGGAGCCATCAACAGCAAGAGGGAACGAAGGCTGGTCCTGTTTGGCCAGTCTGCCTTCGCAAATGGTGGTTCTGGACAGGGCTCCTCGCCAGGAATTTTATCACAAGGCAACCAAAATAGCTGATCCTGTGGGTTTATAAATGCATACGGTTTCATCTGAAATGCATGAAAAGTGCTGGTTTTCAAACGAAACGTGCAGCCGGTGTATTGGTTTGTCAGGTATAAAGGAAGGTTTGTGCTGATGGTGTGAACGGTGCAGCGTTAGTACTGCTCTACCTTCTCAGGATGTCCTTGAGTATGTTTGCAGGGACGATGAGGGAACAGGAGGGATAATGTCATTAGTAGCATGCAGCAAGAGAGAGGTTCAAAAGCTGCATGAAGACATTTTGCAAGTGAAATACTTTTCTAGTCCTGCATTTGAGAAATATGACTAATGCACAAGTGCTTGTCCCTAGATGATCCATTGTTGATCGGCATATGCTCTTTAGGGTGGGAACCATGGGAGATGTCAGGTACAATTGCATCTGGTTAAAAAAAAAAAACATTAAATGACAACTATTAGTGTTTTCTGCAAATAGTAGTTACTAGATTTTGTCAATTCTCGCAAAGCCTGATGCAAAATGTTGGCATAATACCTTTGGTATTTTTGGTAGTATATCTGCCTTCAGAGAAAGAAACATAGAAGCCTAATTTAGTGCATTTTTTTCCAAACAATATTTTGACTCTTTTCCTGTGGATTGTAATAATTCTCTTGCCACTGAGCTCCTGGATGCATTCCAATCTTTAGGAATATACCTGCTATTTTGGACGTGGTTAGATTCTGTCCTTCATGTCAACTGTCTGTTAATTGCAACAACTGATTTTTTACATATTCTGATCTTATAGACATATTCCTTACAAGTAAGAAAAAAAGCCCCTTGATTTAAAAATCCCTATTTTTAATAGATCAAATACAATCCAGTCTTTAGTGGTTTAGCCATGATTACGCATAACCAGTATATTAATCTCTTAAAAACTGATACTTCCCAAATAGCTTGCTTTTTTTTTTTTTGATAGTTTGATAAGGGTTTGATAGTTGAATAATCAAGGCATGGAAAGCGTGGTACTGCCTGGCATCCAGACTGAAATCTTATTTTGGTCTAAAAGGTTAAATATTCTCTTATACAAGAGATATTAATTTTTTTATTAAAATGTGCGTGCATGAACCATGCACAGTAACACAAGGTAATGTACTTGGTTGTAACTCAAAATAACCTCATTCCAGCAAATGTTTCTAATCAAGGGCAAGTATTCTGGTACGATGCTGCAGAATTGTTTGCCGGTGTTGTGCAAAGACTATTTTTAACTCTGTGTTGTCAGGAGTTAGCGGGGTTACTGTAGTAAATCCAGCAAAACAGAGCTTGACAAAATTGATGCGCAGCAATTTGTGCTGTGTACTGTTCTCTGCAAAGGAACTGGTGAGACTGGTGGGGAGTGAGATTGCCCGGTGCCCTTTACTGGGATGCCCGTGCATAAAAACCAGCAGAACTGCATTTTAGAATTAACCTCAGATACTGGTTGTGCTGGTAGAAATGTCTGTACCTGAATGCCTGTAACTTCTGATGTTGTGACTAAGAATTGTCATTGGTAGATTTCTCTGGAGAGAAATATTTAATAGTGGTCCTCTAGAGGCTATGGAATTTGCCCTGCCTGCTGCCTAGAGAAAATGTTTCCAAAGCTGTGTAAAAGTGGAAGTCCTAAATATAAGATGAGTCAGTATCTTTTTCTTAAAAGATCCCATTAACCTCGTGGCCTCCCCAAAACATCCTCTGGTTCTGAGATACATTATCGTAGGTTTTGAAATGTAATATATGCTGCATATGGATAGAAATCATTGACATCAGTTGGCGGTGTCCCACATAGGAATTAGGATCATGGCCAGTGAAATATTCAGAGGTTAAAAAAAAAAAAAAAAAGGTACCTGAATTAATCAGAACTGTTTATTTTTGTATGAATTTTTGGATTAGGTCTACTTAAAGCATTTCAGCCTTATTTTCACGTATACACAGCTGTGTTATTTACCAACTGTTTGTTATGGCATGTTTTTCCAATCACATTTGTTTTACAGAGTTTTAACCTAAATTATTTCTTTCTGGTGGAGCTGCACTAGATGGGGCAGCCCATGTGTATGCATCAGGTGCATCAGGGCCAAAACAGCCAATACAGTTCTGGGTGAAAAATTTGCAGGTTATCCATTGAAAAATCTGTATTAAAGAAACTGGATGAAGAGAGAGGGAAATAACTCGATCTGTATTTTAGGCCTATCTCTCGACTAAAGAGAAATAACTCTCTTTGGTTGACACAGCTGGATTTCATTTCCGGTGCTTTCCAGAAAAATCTGTTGTAGTGTCTTTCTAGGTTAATAGATGCAGTAGAATGTCTTTGCAGACTTCTCGTAATAACTATTTTATCAGTTTGTAAAGTGAGTGTTTTTTTGAATGGATGGTGCTTCCATAGTTGAATATTGTTACAAACCCCACGATGCTGTTTTTGAGAAGCGTAATTTGAGTGTGGGATGGATGCGATCTCTGTATTATTGCATGTAAATACGTATCAAGGAATCTGCAGAGGCGGGCTCGCGTGGGGCCAAGAGCACGGCAAAGGCCCTGGTGGTACGGGATGTGAAGACGGGATAAAACAGAACCACCAGGCTTCAGAGTATTGAGAGAGAGAATGGCAGGCGAAGTGATGAAATAAATCACTGCTGAAATAGATGGAGCCTGTGTCTTGAGATGCGGTTGGAATTATTAGAGGTTTCTGGTGTATTGTACACTTTGTTTCAGGTACTGAAGGACTCCTCGGTCTCCCTTTTCCTTTTGAAGCAGTTGGTTGAAACTTCTTTGTAAACTAGGATTGTGATAAATAATTTAGACATCTGCTTACAGGTTTCACTTTTTTGCATCTGAAAATGTTCCAAAGCTCTACAAACCATTTGAAATCAATCCAAGCCTTTCCATTTCCCCGCTCTAGGCTTTTCCCTTTTTCTGAATATTTTGAGATACATAGAATTTTCCTAGGTAATAGAAAAATCTCTGATCATTTTTAAAACATACATAAGTTGGTGCTCAAATCTCTCTTTTACAGTTATTTCTTTTTAATAATATTTTCTGGAGAAAAGTTTAACTACCACATGCATATCCGCAGTGGAAAAAAAACACCTGTGGGAAGCAAACAAAGCGCATCGTAATGGCCTATTAGTCAGATCATACTCCAGAGGAGATGTTTAATTTCATGCAAATTTAGGACTGTAGTCTATATATGTGTGTGGGCATAATACATCTATTCTCTTGTTCATTTTTTAAATATGCAAACAGCATTAATATAACCTAAAAGCTTTATGTGGTTTTTTGAATACTTTGAAATGGCGTTACGTTTCTTCTTTCTTTTCATTTAACTGCTCCGTAGCGATGCCTGTCTGGACAGGTATATGCTTTCAGAAGACCATTCTCATTTGTCTTTATCACTCGGTCCATGAAACATAGAAGCTATTTGCAATTTATGATTATCTCTTTGGGTCCCTTTTGGTCTCATGCTAAGAATATAGTCCTATTACAGGGGTAGCAGATGAGTCTTTTTTTCTTTTCTTTGACCTTAATTTTATTTATGCTCTGTGGAAAAACCCCAGGCGGCTTCAGCTAAATCAGACAAATCTTATCATGAGTTCAAGTAATACAGTAATATATGTTATCCCAATGTTGCATTTGATCTCATGTTTTATTTTTTGACGTTTTGGGGTTTTTTTTTAAATTCTTTCTCCTCATGTTTGTGAAGATTTAACTAGAAATTTAATTTAAAATTATGGAATAATTGTCAGAATCAAAGTTAAAGGACTTGTTTTGTATGGCCAGTAGCTGACAGAGAAAAGGGAAAACCTAGAGTATGTGTTGGGGACCGAATTAGGTATTCTGTAAAGGTAGTTTTAAGGTTTGGGGTTTTTTGTTTGTTTGTTTTTTGAAGTACATATTTCAGTAAACGGGCTGCTTTTGAAAAGAGGCTGAAGAAAGCATGTACAAATGCAGGCAATAGCTTGTGATGGTTTGAGCACAAGGCATCAGATCATCTATAAGGCATCAAATATGTAGCAAATAACTACGCCTTGGTAACGCATTATATATCTGAGTTTGTGCTGCTGAAGCCATACTACTTTTTTGGAAGGTCACAGAATCCTGATTCCGCTTTGATTTTAATCATTCCAGGATAATAGGTTTTGACTCAGCTGTCGGACATGATGAGGATTAAAGCTTAGTATTTTAAAATAAACATCTTGGGCCAGCTAACCTTCAAATTGTTGAGCTTTTGTGTCTGCCACGAGATGTGCTCTTCTAAACCCCCGCCAGACCCTGGGTGAGTGCTTTGGGTTAGACCCCACCAAAGACACACTAGGCTTCATCGTCAATTCCACTGGGCTTTTTTCTCTGGAGCACTCTGGTTTGTACTCTCAGACATTCCCAGAACAGTTTTTGTCTCTCTGTGTGTATACACTGTGGGTGTGTATATATATATATTTATAGATATGTATAAAAGAGTTATTTTTTAAAGGAATGCTTACTGAATTACCTGACTCGGTTTGAATTGTGAATGGTTGGGTGGAGGTTAATTTAAACGTGAATTAGATAAGACGTAATGAATTAGTAAAAACTTGGTTAGCAACAGTGTCAAAGTGGAGTAAGTCTATCAAGTACCATTGTTTTGTGTTGGGTTTTTTTTTGAGAGGAATGAGGTTATAAACAGAAGCATTTCTCCTATATTGGCTTCAGTGCTGTTATCTGAGCATATTTTAAGGACTACAGAGGAGCACCTCAGCACATGTATTGCGTTCTAAATCTGTAGTTGGTTTTATATGTATATTTGTATGCCAGTCTGTAGTTGTGCAGGAGTGTTCTTCAGGTTGCACCAGGGGAGGCTTAGGATGGATATTAGGAAAAATTTCTTCACCGAAAGGGTCATCAGCTGTTGGAACAGGCTGCCCAGGGCAGTGGTGGAATCGCCATCCCGGGAGGTATTTCTCAGCTGGGCAGACGTGGTGCTGAGGGGCATGGGTTAGGGGTGGTTTTGACAGTGTCAGGTTCATGGTTGGACTTGATGATCTTAAAAGTCCCTTCGAACCTAGAGGATTCTGGGATTCTGTGGGACTGCCCTGTCTACAAAGGCTGAGATTTTTTTATGCAAACCTTTTGACAGGTTTTCTAGGGAGGAACATACACGTGCAAATATAATGCTAAATAGTCACGTAGTTATTTGTAGCAGTTTAAAAAACTGAAAAAAAAAAAAGGCTTTGAGAGAAGGGATTAGTTTTCTTAAAGAAGGATGCTTTAAAAGGTATTGGCAGTTTCTATTCCCATTTCAGTCTTTGTCCTCCCACTCTGTGACAGCTGCTGCTCAGCATTTTTCTTCCTCTGCTTAGTCTTGATGAGTAGGGTGAGGCTTTTTGGAGGGTTGTTTTTTGGTTGTTTCCTGTTGGGCTTGAGCTGAAGACAGTTGGTACTAACGAGCAGCATTAAAGCTGGTGGGGGAAGAAGCAGGTAATGCAGCGTCTTTTCTTGGAGCTCTCATCTTGTGGATTTTTCACAAGAGCCGGGTCAACTGTATCCTCAGTGCAGGGGTAAAAGGCTAATGAGGCAAATATATCTTCCATTAGGAATGGGTAAACCAGTCTGGAAGACTTAAATAACAAAGAGCATTCCAAACTGAAGCTAAGCAGAAGGGTTCTAAGTTGAAATCAAATCTGAAGGAGCAGTTCTGCTGAAATTAACTTTCTGAATCTCCATCCAGATTTTACCTATTGCCAGTCATTGTCATCTTTCAACTCGTGTAAGAAGCATTAAGAACATTTTATTAATAGTTCTGTTTCATTTATATCTTTTATCTGTGGTTTATTCCCAGTGTGTTAGATTGTAGCTGACGTGACAGAACTGTTATTTCATATAAACATGTGGCTAAACAAGTTGTTTTTCGAGCAAAGCAATTTCTCAAATCGTGCGCCCTGCAGATCTTGTGCCGCATCCCAGCTGATGTTGTGTGCTTCCACTGTGCTCTTCCGCATTTGATCCCTACCTCTGTCTCTAAGCCACCCTCACGATATCCTTATGGTACCTGCCCAGCGTCCTTTCCCTTCTCCTCTCCCTGTGCCATGCCACCCCCTGTCCCTTCTCGCCTTCCGTGGCTGCTGCTGGGCCCAGCAGTTGCCTCTGCTGTTGAAGACGTGGACAGACTGACCGTGTGGTAAGCTAAGAACTGCTAAGTCACAACTTTTCCATCAGTAGCTGGACTAAAGAGGTTTTTTTGCGTCTAATCCGACCCAGAGAGATATTCAGGAAAGTTGTAGGACCTGAATACTTGTTATCTCTCCTCCATCAAACTGGTTGCAAGGGGCAAGTGAATTCAAAATGTGGCAGGGGAGATGGGGATGGGCAGCATTACAAAAGCCTCATTCTCTGGGAAGAGCATGCTAAACCACAAGGAAAAGTGTTTTGATAAAATTACAGAGAAGAGACTTGTTTTGTGAGCATAGCCTCTAATTTTGCCAGTGTCTTAATAATAAAAACTGCAAGAAACCTGAGCATCTTCTACAATAAAATGTCAGCACTGTCTTCCCAAAGACCTACTTGTATTAATACAAACATTCTATACTTTAATGTAGTGTGTTCAATACGGAAGAGTAGAATGCTTTCAGTTACATATTCATACCATGTATGTTGTTATTCACCTGATAAAAATGGGAAATATCCCAAATTATGTTAGTTATACTAGCCCCAAAATAATTTAATTTAATGGCACAATTACTTCTGTTGTTACAGTATCAGTGAATAAAATAATTATTTATGAAACATTTTTGCAGCAGATGACCAAAATGTTTTATTGCTCAATACCAATCATTGGATTAGGAAAATGGATTACAGCTGTGAGTAATGAATTCTTAAAACCCCTGAATGATACGATTTCTGTAAATGTCTGCTTGATGTCATTAACCTTAAGCTTTCTGAGAAATAACTGACTCTCTAAGATTTGCCTTTACCTAATATTTTGTATTGAATTTACTCTGTATTTATTAGTATACATGTGAGATCTAACTGGAAGTCACTTAAATGAATGTGCTTGGTTTTGAAAAAGATGTAGGAACTAAAGAATTGCTATACTTGAGCAGATTACAAATCTGCTTAGACCTGTGTTTACGTGGTCCTATTCATCAAGTGAGAAGTGATCTTGTAAAATAATAGCCTGAAAAATGAAAAGATTGTGTGTTTAAATGAGGGTGTTGCTTAATATTGAATAAAATCCTTACGTTATGTTTTCTTGCCAACAATACGGCTTTTTAAGGTTTTGCCTGTAGTGATCTCTCACTCGGTGGAAGTTTAGCTCTGAAATCAGGGTGCAGCTGCCATTATGAAGCCTTTGAATTAAGCCTCAGTGCTGGTCACTGGAACGCCTTATTCTTTTCCAGTGAATCTGTGGAGAGTTCACCGCAGAACCAGTACAGGAAAATTAACTTCTTCCTACCCCCCCACTCCCACCTGAAGACTGGAATTTTTTGTCTCGGCTCTGAAATGATAAATGATAACTTCAGTATTTGGACCGACTGAGAGATCAATCATGTAGGAGTAAGTTCTCTGGCTGAGGTCTGTTTTCAGGCACATGGTTAAAAAATAGGCCATCTGGCAATGGGAAATGAAGGCCTTAAGGCTGGGGCTTGGTAATTAAGCTTGTTAACAATGAGAGTTTGGGGGAATTGTTTTATGGGGTAAATGATCTGCAGTACCATCGAGCACGGTATGTAATTACAGTTCTCTTTATGCATCTTTCTAGTTTGGTGTAGTTTCCTTTCAAAACGCTTTTGCTGAACGCATGAGTGATGTCTAGCACTGAAAAATAAGCCTTTAGGGGGGCAGGCTTGTAACGGTGTTTTGGCTTCGGTGGGCTCACTCCCAAAGCTGGTGGTGGGAATGCTTGCCGTGTGTATCCTGCTTTTATTGCAGACTGGAACTGCCGTCTTGATTTGTGGGTGGTTTTGGTTCCAGTGCCTCAGAGAGTGAGGTCAGATGTGGACAGCTCGGCTTGGAATGAAGACTGATTTTTCTGTGTGCTTAACGTCTCCCTTGACTCTGTAAATGGAAGGCTGCACCTTTGTTTAACTGCCAGAGAGCAGAAAAAGGAAGTGTCAGTGTGCTAGCATCTTCCTCTTCTTTGAAACCCGCTGTCTCTAGCAACTACATTACACCCACAGATACAACAATTATGTAGAGAAAATAAACAGTACGAGTGACACTGTGAGGAAGACAAAACCCCGTGTCAGCTAGACTACTGCAGCCTTTTCCAAAAATTTATTCTGGACTTCTGTGAAGCAGGTCATGGGGTAATTCAAAGCAAAAATGGGCTTTTGGCAGCAACGTAAGAAGTGCAGAAGATGGATGGGCTTGAAGGACCTCAAGTTTCTGGGTTGGTTTTTTTTTTTCCCAGACGTACAGCGTAAAGAGGTTCCTGTTGAGATGAGTGATGCCGAGGCAGATGCCTCCCATCTGCCTTGTTCTCTCAGCCCTTGGTTCCTGCCACTTGCTGCAGCTGTGTGCCAGCCATCAAAATTACCACCATTCTGCTTCGGCGTTTACCAAACAGTGCTCCTGAGAAACCTTGTCCTAAGGAAAAAAAACAACCACAAACCAACCAATCCCCATATGCAGACTTCTGTTTCTGACTCCTGAAGTTTGCTTTTGGCCTGGATGAATTTGTAGTCTTTGTCATCTTACTAGTCAGATATTCCTTGTGCAGCTGAGTGGGAAAGAATGGGAAGGAGTCTTTGAATAACTTCCCGGATTTGTGTGAGAAATGAAGGGAAATAGGCTCTTTCTGACAATTCGTTTCATGCAACAGCGGTACTAAAATCAGCACAGGGTGAGAAATGGGTGTCCTGCTTCTGGTTATTGATTTCCTCAGTAATGTTGTTCTATTTGTGCCCCCTTTTCATGGTTCTGTTTTACGGTGCGTGTTTGAAAGGTTTCAACCCCTGACAAGCTGATGTATTATTTTTCTGGCTAGCTGGCTAGCTTCCCTTCCCAACCTCTTTTCTGGGTTTTACCCTCAAGTCAGACATTGCCACTTGCAGATTTCTGCCTAGATTATCTGGTGGTAATGGAATTAATAATAACACAATTTTAAATTTTTTTAGGATCTTTTGTCTGATGATTTATTAAAGAGACTAAAAATATACAGTGAACTCTGTGCAGATTTTAGGTAGAGAAAGGGACTAAACTGAACAGATAAGATTTTATTGGGATGCCATCAGACTGGGTTTCAATTCTGCACTTTTCTGATGAACAAACAGAAGTCAATGTAGCAGGAAGAAAGATAGTGAAAAGAAGTAAAGTGGTAACCTGTCTTCTCGTCCAAACCTATTGAATTTCTGTGGTTTACAGTACAATATTTTTAAAGTATTCAGAAATAGAACTGTTTGCCAGATCAGTATGATTAGGTTTGGAATTACTGACCTTTCCCTAATGAAGACTATTTGTTGTCTTTGCAAGCTTATTGGTGGAATATTTTTGCAAAGACTGGCATCATTTATGAGGGTTTATAGAGGTTTTAGTCTTTAGAACTGTTTTCTTCTGAGTGATTTCTGTTCTTTTTTAAAATGATTTCTAAAGATTCCTCAAGCAAGGGATGCCTGACAGAGGTGTAGCAGCTAGTAGAACTTTTTACAGTAGTTCCTTTTCGGTGTTCTATGAGAATTTTGTTTTGGCTTTTTTTGTTTTCTGAGCCGTATGAAAATCTTGTTACAGAGTTCACATGGGAGATAGAATCGTAGGATGGTTTGGGTTGGAAGAGACCTCAAAGACCATCTAATTCCAACCCCCTGCCCTGGGCAGGGACACCTCCCACTAGACCAGGTTGCTCCAAGCCCTGTCCAACCTGACCTTGAACCTGCAGGGATGGGGCAGCCACAGCTTCTCCGGGGAACCCCGGCCAGGGGCTCACCACCCTCAGAGGGAAAAATTTCTTCCTTCTGTCCAGTCTAAACCCGCACTCTTTCAGTGTCCTGTCACTACAGGCCTTGGTAAGAAGTCTCAGGCTGTCTTTCTTATAAGCCCCCTTTATATATTGAAAGGCCGCAATAAGGTCTTCCTGGAGCCAGAGTATGCTACTTATTTGAAGTGTAGAAGCATTATTCACAGGAAAAAAAAAAACCCCACTTGTAATTTAAAATGTAGCTACAGTCTACATTACAGTGCAGGGGACTATAGGCATCATGATGCTTTTTCATACTGAAATAATCTGTATTGCCCATGTGGACATTGTAGATTACCAAAATTTTGTGTGAAAAGAGAAGTTTCTTGAATGTATTTCCTTATTCTGTCATTGAATCTACCTCTTTTTGAGTACTGGCAACAATTCCTTGAAGTTACGGTGTCTATGGTTACAATTTCCTTGGAACAATAAACAATGGTGACTGAATGGCTTTTCCAACCAGAAACAAGATGTATTATTGTGCCTTCATTTTCTTATTAGTAAGGCTGTTTCAAAGAAAGATTGAAGCTCAATATTATGTTGAAGTTACAAAAATAGAAATAAAAGGTATGTTTGATCTTTCTTCCTGTAAGAACCATGCTCTCAATGGCAAACACATGGAATATGTGTCCCCTATATATAGAAACTGAAGTATCAGGTTCTTAATTGAAAATATAAATGAAACTTAAATGGGATGTGGGTTGTGAATCATAGGAGACCAGTTTTCGGCTTGTGTGCCCTCAGGCACAGTAAGTGTTGCTGTCCCAATCCTTTTGCATAAAATGTCCAAGCTGTTAGGGATGCGTAGCGCCATCTAAACTGGCTGAACAGGCTGTAGTAAACAGGTTACAGCAATATTTGTTGGTAATTCATTCTGATGTGGGAGGTAAAGGAACCATTACGTGGTGTATAAATAGGGTAAAATGCAGAGGTGCTGTGCAGCGTTGAACAGTTTGCAAGTTAACTGAGCAATAACTACAGAGATTTCTCTAAGGAGAAGAAAAAAGCAGTCAGCTTTGCTTAAGTAAGATTGAGATAAATATGCTTTCAGTTTGGAAGGTATGTTTTCAGCAGGAAGGATTAAGTGGACTTGGCAGTTCCTCTGAGCTTGACATTGATATTGTAATGAGATTTAAATAGCTGACTCCCAACACCTCCTGCTCCCTGTGCCCATGAGGTCAGCCCCAGGGTCAAACCGAAGAGCAGGGAGGTTGGCTTCCTCAGGGCCCGAGGGACATGTCCCCAGGTGACACTCAGTCTCTTGAAAATCTGTCAGTTCATCATGACTCACTTGAAGTGCTACTAGCTGAAGAGGAAGCAGAGATTACACCATTACCATCTGTTCCAAGCCTCCTGCTCCCTCATGGCTGAGGCTTTGGTGTACGAGGATGTGGATCAGGTTAGCAGGCAAGATAATGCAACAGAAGCGGATGGTGAGAAGATCTGCCTCTCCTCCGTGTGAAAAGCAGGTGACCAGACCACTCGGTCCTTGTGCCGTTTCAGTGACCTCCCATTTCACCGTTTTTTGTCTACCAGTATTATTTCTTAACAGCAAGTGCAACTGTCCTTATGTGTTTGCACCGTTTCCTTCCAGAGCACCCAAAATAATTCTAATTTCTGCAGTTAAGAATGTGGTGGGTTGCGTTCTTTTTGCTTGAGAAAAGCCAACTGCCTGCTCGAAAATACGGAAATAAAACCGGACTGGTACCTACTACGTTTAAAAAAGAGAAAAGAAAAATCATCGTGCTCGTCATACTTGAAGGGCGTTCAAGACCTTGACATTTCTGCAGTGAGATCAGTGTGTCTGACACCTCTGCAGATTTTCATCAAGAAGGTGGGCAGAATCAACTAGAAAAGAGAAATATGATGGAAACAAATTTAAAACCAAACAAAGTAAATGCAAAACCATTCAAGTTAATGTAGAGAACAAATCTAAATGAAAACAGCTATTCTCAAAAAGCCTTGAGCTAATCGCAAACCAGGCATCTTGATTCTGAAACAAATCCACACCGTTGCTATTATTCAGGAACAGTAATTCTGGAATAGTAAATTCAGATCATCTCCAGTGTGGTGAGATGAGGTGGCTCCAAAGGCCTGTGCTCCCAAGGTAGGGATCAGCAGTGACAGGTAGGTGTAACATCTAGGGAAGCGCAAGAGCCCTGCAAGAAAATACCTCTTCATGGCACGCCTTTTTCTAATTGAGACCTTATCTCTCATCAGTTGTCAGGGAGTAGTTTGGTTTTCAGGTCTGAATTAATATGCTATTTCATATAGCTAAATAACGATATGGTTGGAATGCTGTAAGCTGTTCATGATACAGATGAGACCTGCGATAATAAAGTCTGTAGGAACATTTTTACTACTGTGAGTAGCTTTGGAGTAGCCAGTTCTCAATATTTCAACATTTTAAATGGCCTACTAGAAATACTTCTACAACATTGCGTTGTTTAAGGAGAATCTTGTTCCAGTTCTGCAAAAAACCCAAAACAAGCAAACCCCCATTCCACCCAGGATGGATTCAGAAAGGGCTCTGAAGTTGCTGTGGAACATCCTGAGTGTTACTGTAATTTTGAGCTTCTAATATTGCTGGGACCAGTATAAAATAAGTCAGTTTTAAAACTGGAACAAAGTCAGTAAGTCAGTCTCTTTGGCACAACTCTCTGCAGACTGTTCTTGACAACAGATAGAAACAATGGGTGAAGTTCAAGATCTTACGTAATTTACGCAGAGGTGGATGTAGTTTATAATGGTCCCTGTGAAGGCCGTGTTCCTTACGGTTCCTAATACAGCATATTAAAAAATAACAATTGGTTATAAGTAGTTATTGGAAACTTACAACCAAAATTTCCATACTTCATGTGGGGATGATAGAAGGGGGACAAATGGCGTGACTTTGATATTTAATCTTGCTTTTCATAGTTTGTCACATGGATTTTTTTCAAAGATTACTTTTATCTTACAGAAAAATGCAAGTAGGATATAACATGATACCTAAAGAGCACCCAGCGTTTTTTCCAGGGAGAACTTCCAGATGGCCAAACCCATAATTTTCCATACTGAGGTGGGCAGTGCGAGTTTGACCTTTGCTGTCCATTTTCGCCCTGGTAGTATAGAATAAGAAGGGCCGAATATGACAAATTTTTGTGTCTGATTTTTAAACAGTATAGGCACAAGTTCAGCGTTGGGTAAAAATCTGCTGTTAATTGGCATGTATCAGTGATGAGTGATGTAGGTGCAGTTCTGCAGTTCAGTTTCAGCATACGGGCTTCATTTGTGAATATGTTCTGAGTCTGCTGAGGGTCCAACAGTTTGGTTTTGTTTTGTTTTTCTTCTAAATTAGAGGCAAATTACTTGACCAGAGCCTAAGCAAGAAATTCTGAATCCTATGACCAGAACCAAAAATTGGTCCCATGACCAGTGTAACTAATTTTCAAGTCATGTTTTAGAATATTTTTTTTCAGTTGTTTTCAGAAGGATTATTTTTACCCAGACAAACTCAGTAGCTTGCAAAATAACAGGTTTCTGTCATGGACTAAAACCAGCAGATCTTTTGAGCACATTTTTTATCTTTTTCTCTGTGCTAAAATGTTCTTTCCATGAAGAAAAATCCGCCCCAAAGCATATTAGAATTGCGAAGAGGATTCCTTCAGGCCATGGTAAGGGAATTTACGTCACTTTGCCTCTGTGGAAGCGACACAGGCCTGTATGAATTGTCCTGAACGGCTTCTTATGTTGAGCTGCTCATTCAAAGATGAGAATATCTTTAGAAATAGATTTTCCTGTTCAGCACTGTCTTTACTTATTTTTATCCTTTTTCTGCATAAGATTAAATATAAAAAACCTCATTAATACAGCTCATCAATGCTTGCAAAAGCTTTTCATATCAGTCACCCACTCATCATTTATAAATAACTTTAAAGGTATTTACAAATGTTTTGTGTTTAAGTGTTCTTGGTAATGGTAAAGCTTTTACTTTTCAGTATTACTTCCCATTGTACGTGTTAGAAGTTAAATGTATCACTTCATTTTTATCAGTGTCTTAAGTAGCTCTACAAAATATTTTCACAAATGCACAGAAATATAAAATCCAAAAGTGAAGTGAATTTTTGAAAATGGCCAGCTTGTATTTTTGTCAAGTTTGTAAATATTAACATTTTTTTCTTTCTACTGGAGACGGATTTTGTTTTTGAGATTTTCAAAATTATTTTTAAATAACATTGGGCAGCATTTTCTGCTTCTAAATTTTACAAAGATGCTCACGCAACTTGTACAAATATGGATTAAATTTAGTCTGGGGGATAAAAAAGAGGAAAAAAAATTATATTATTATTATTAATTAATATTAAGCTGAAATTTTAGTCATTAATGTGGAATGGTTAGATTCACATTAATCTGCTTGTTTTTAAACTGGGACTGAGAAGCAATTGCTAGCAGAAGAGATTAGTGGGATTTTTACAAATGCACGATGGTTTCTTTTCATATGTGCACATTGCCCTAGTCAGTCTGCAATTTGAAGAGTGACTTTTCTTTGTGCTTTTTCATACTTAGAATTCTGTGTTAAATACATATAGCTTAGCTTCTACTGGACCAGTAATACTCAAAATTTTCAAGCTGCTGAGTAGCTTCACCTTCCACTGAAGCAAATGATTTGGTGGCAGGTAAGACACTGGTGAAGAATGAAGACTGGATCTCTGCTTTAACTGACTCTCTTCTGTCACTGGGGCAGAATGTTTTCCCCCGCCCCATTATCGATTTCGCAGGTCAGTTCTTGTAAACAAGCAATGGTTTGAAAAGTGGATCTGGAGAAAGTATTCTGGGATTTCAGCATTTGTAGCGCAGTGCTGCCATGATACTGTAGTGCCTGAATGACTCTTTGTCTGTATGAAACTTTTATAAACCTATGAAGTAGTGCCTATATCAGTATATACTTTTCTAACCGGAGAGATTTTGGCATTTGGTAAGTAATCTGTTTCTTTATTTTCCTTCTTTGTCTTTGGAAAAATCTTTGGGTATGTGTATGTTTCAGTAGTCTGAAAGGGGGGTTCTGAAGTTTACCTTTAGCTTTAGAAAATGCATTGCACTGATGGTAGTTACGTAAGCTTTGCCAGCGCTACTTACCCTTCCGGGATGGCTTCCCCAGGAATTTGGATAAATAGCCCGTGAAAATAGCAGAGTCTTTGTGATCTCTCTGGCCCTTGGTGCTCTGAGACAAAAAGAGAAGAATTTCTGTGTTGATGACATCTACTTAATGATTTTGGTCGTGTGCAATTTCCTTGAATTTCAAGGAAATACGATAATTTATCACTCTGAATCGGTAAAATATAAAGGACCATAGTAAGGACACTACAAGTTTTGGTTATACGTGATCTGGCAACTAAAGTGCAAAATGTCCCAGTACTTCCATGCAAAGACTGGGGATGGCTTAAGCAGCGTGTTGGAAGAAGCAGTTGTACTGCTCTTACTAAATGGTACACAGCCATTCGCCTCCCAGATCAATTAAATATAAATATTTCAGATAGAACAGTTGCGCCGCTCAAATAACTGCGAAACATACTTTTCCAGAAACGGCATACGATGAGATGTGGAATTACCAGTACTGTAGTCAGTTGTGAATTCTCTTTTGCTAAATTAAAAAGTTTGCCTTAGTGGTTTTTGGTTTTTTTATTCTGTGTGGTGGGGCCTGTTTTGTGGTTGTGTTTTTTTATTATTTTTAAAAAGGTCAGATTTCTTTCTTACAGTGCAACTGGCACTTCCTACCAAGACCCAAGCAGATGGCAAAAAATGCAGCTTTACTTCTTGGTGCTCATTTGGGTGAAGAGCCGCAGAATGGTTCCGTGTGTACCTCCAGGTCAAGTTTCTTAGGAGATCTTTGTTTGCAAGTCAGCATTAGAGGGCTTAGCGGCTTTGAGAGCTCTGTGTCTTCTACAGCTGCTCAGAGCTCAGAGAGGAACCGGAACGTCTCGGCAGCTTGCACAGCTCTGGCTATTCTTGTAAATCCCAGCTGGATGAGCCAGGCGTGACGCGCTGATCTTCTGACTTCTCCGGGGCTCCTACCGGAGGATTTCTGTCGGGTGTCTTACGGATCTTTGATTCTTCCGCGTTCAGCTCAGATGAGCCCTGCTCACGCGTGTGTTTGGAGTATGAAAATAGAGTCTCACTTGGAATTTTCTGCAATATGAGTGTATTGTTTATGTATGTACCTGTGGGGCTGATTCTGTAGCTGGGATTGGAGTATAGCAGTTTTCACACGGGAATTACAGGAACTTCCTACTTCTCTCATTCTGGACAAGGTTTGCTATCTGGGATTCATAATCCTTCTTAAATGAGAGGAGCGTATTTTTAATGCTGCATTTGTGTTTTGGTCGAACATTTGGGACATTCTTATTGTAGTCTGTATATTTTCATGTCAGAATTATGGAAAAACCATGGTGGGGAATGAATTCATACTGTGAGAACAGTCTGGAGTGCAGAAGTACACAAATGCAATATTTAAATCCTCTTCTCTTGGTTTAGGAGATCTAACATAGCATGTAATAAATGATAATTTTACTGAGGTTGAAAAGGGGGTTGCAACTTAGGCTTCCGCTGTTCTACCTACTTAAAAAGCAGATGAATTACTTAAAAAGGCTGTGTGGTGGTCCTGAAAAAAATCTTTTGGAGAACCTGAAAAAAGGAGAAAACATTTAGTTTTGAAACTTTCTCTTCAAGCAGAAAATCTGCTCTTATATTACAGAAAGGTTTGTCACGACGGATGCATTGGGGTTGAATTTTGACCAATGAAGTTGCTTGAGAGAATGCGTGGGAGTATCAGCCTACCAAAGTGTATTACGGACCTTGGACAATCTTACAGGCAAAAGAAATGTGTGAGACTATGGAATAGATTCCGTTTGTTCCCATTTTATTCCTTTATAGTATTCTGGCTTGAAAATTGCTAATAGCGAGTGATTAATAAAACATAATGAAGATATTGTTGGGTCAGATTTTGAGGCCTGCCTTTGAATGGGTTCAAACTGGTCCGTCTCCAGAAATCGGTGGAGCGAGACTGTTTTGTCTTGCTTATGCACCTGAGTTTGTGGCCAAAAAAAATGTCTCCCCTGCCCTGTTTTCCTGAAACGTACGTTGTGTGGGTTCCGAACGGGCACGGGGAGAAGGGCGGAATGCTGCCGCCTGCCTTTCTGCGTGTTGTCAAACCCGCGGAAAAGAAGTTGCTGTTGGTGAAGGAGGTGGCTGGGTAAATCCCTCCTTGTACCGTTGACGGGGGGGCACCGTTCACAGTGCCAGATGTATTTGACCTGCATGAAGATGTAGGATTTTAAACATTTGGGTTTGTACATCAGTTTGGATTATAATGACAGTCGATGCGGTATTACAGGTTTTTGCAATTGTCTTTAAAATCTGGAGGCGTAACGGCTGTCTTGCACTTCTCAGTTACCTTTGGGGGCAGTAACTTGACGCCTTCATAAAATATTACTGCTCAGTTGCTATCTATACGTCTAAAAAAATGTGCTGCAGTGGTGTGTCTTAGATACTGCTGCAATAGCACAAAAAATCTGTAGAGTTGGGTTTGTTTTTACCTTTCTGTAGATGAGGTTGAATTTCCTTTACAGGTGCAGATTTTGTAGCATGTTGTTTAGGAGAGTTGTGGGTGAAACACTGAGGTACGGTGGACACTCCTTTATTCCATGTGGAGCTGGCAGGTGATTTTTCATAAGGTTGCTAGCTTACGTGGTGCCTACCTAGTAGCTTTTTTCATAACTCATAGTTCTTACACCTTGTTCAACTCTGCTTGCAGAGAATTGATATAAGCAAAATTGTTGAGATGAGAAATGGAAGATCTGATACAAAGGTCACCTCTGAAACTGCAACGGATACAATCATATTGATTGAATCAAAACCACTTTTTAAATTCAGGCTTTTAATAGGCAGTTTTTCATTAAAAGTTCTAGTTTCTTTTAAATGTTCTCTTAAATGAGTTGTTTTATTCTCAAATTTGAAACCATGTTGCTAAATTTATGGAAATACAGGTAAAGGTGGCCTCCGTTTCAGTTAGGCTTTGCAAAATTTATTGCTTCCCAGTTTTGGGATTCATTTCGTTCTTGCTTCTCCTGCATATTTCTTGGAATGAGATTGTAGGTTTTAAAACGTTGCTGAAAATGGCCGTCTGATTTCCTATGGAGAAAAATAGAATTCAAAAATTGCAAGCATTTTATGGCTTGAGAAACTAGCGGTGTTTGTGCTGTTCCCCCAAGCAACAGGCCCCCCCCCCCCTTCCATCACCTGCATTCTTCTTTACTTGTTCCTTGAAGTTCTACTCTCCTTTAACCTTGTATATATGCCTTGATACAATGATTTGTCATATTTTATAGACTTACGGTATCTTATCTTACATAGACTTCTTAAAAAAATAAATAAAATAAAAATCTTGTGCTAGTGTTACAGATTTCCTACAAACTACTCGCACAAGAAACAATATCCTATCTGTTACCAAAGTTATTTAGGCCAGTAACTTAAATCTAGGCACAGGAAAATGTGTCTATATCTGGCTAACACCGATGATTTTTATAATATAATGCAAAGATAACCTTCAGTTACTCTGAGCTTCATGCAAATTTTAGAGCAGTGGCAAAAGTGACTTTCCTAAAGTAATATCTTGGAATGGCCTTGAATGTCTGTTTCCAACCCTGAGAACCAAACTTTTGTCATTTTGTTTCTATAATTTTAAGAGCTGCCCAGTACGGAGTTTGGCTTTTTGAATTGATCGCAGTAGTAATAAATAACTAAATAAATAACTGCTACCCACTGCATTTGACTTTTTTTTCCTCTATAAATGTAGACAAAAGAATTCCAGGAGTTATTCAGGATGGAAAGTACCATAAAGGTAAGGTAAATCAGTTACTTTAATTCTTAAATTTAGACTCCTCTGCTCAAGTTCAGAATAGCTATTAGTAAACATTTACGTTCTTGAAAATGGGAATTACGTTAAAAAGTGCTTATTTGTAGAACGGGTTGAGCGCCAACGGTGTTTGCTTTGAAGTGATATTTACGTTCTGGCTGTGTGGGAGCCGGTACTGCTGCGCTCTTCCGACCCCGCTTCACTCCGGGCGCTCCATTGTTCAGGTGTACGGCACCGGCGCGTTTTTGGCCGCCGGTGCTGAGTGCACTGTGTACTTTTGCAGGTCACACTGCCATTTGGGCTTTGAATAACTGTGGAATGTATTTATTGGTTACTTTTTGTCTGCTCTAAATAAGCTCGGGAGTATGCTGTACAATACGTGCAAATCCTTGATAAATCAAGGAGTTACTTTCCAGCAAAACCAGTTAGGAATGAACTATAAGTTTGGCTGGGTACCGCTGGAGTGAATGGAGCTTCTCCCGGATGCGTGGAGATGCGTTGCTGAGCAAACCGCTGTGATTAACAGAATATGCTGTAATTTTAGAAATTGGGTTGGAGTGTAAATTGCTATGAGCCAGAATTGTAAGTATCTTTCAGGATACACTGGTATTTTTAATGCTGAGTCAAATCAGTGGAGAATACTTGCAGGACACCGGTAAAAGATGGGCTTAAAACGTGGCTTTTAATTCTGCCATTGAAAAGGCAGACTTGCTGTAACTTTCTGGATTGATAAAAGTATGAAAACCAGCAATTTATTACAGTTTCAGTGCTTTCTTGATCAAGTTCTTGTTTGAACATGAAATAGGAATAGAAGTCCATGATTTTTAAATAGGTACTCCGGCTGAGTCCTACCAACTAGGTCTTTATCCTGTTTATCACTTTGACTTAAGAAATGAGTCATCTTACTAACAGCAATTTCTTCTCAGTACTTAAGAAGAATATTTTATGGATGTCGCACATAGTGCTTTCTTGTTAAGGTATAATTTTGTTTAATTTTGGATGAATTGCATGCCTCAACTGTACTTTTTTAACAGGTTGTGTAATGCCATATTTTGTGTCTGTAATATTTTAAATTATTTTAACGACCTAGGGTTTAACAATCTGTTTTAATAGTTGAGTGAAGCTATCTCTAGTATTTTGAGTCTCTTTTTACACTCACAAAACCAAGAACCTGGGACTGTTTGTTCTTCACCTCAGCTGTGCTGTTACAGAGGGTCTGCATATGTGAAATACTGCTACTACATTAACTCATGGAATTTGATGTTCTAAAGTAAAAGTCCAGTAATGCTTATTTTTAAATACAACCTTGTAATTCTAGAATGTATCATGAATATTTATTAGGCCTATAGGAGAAAATGCTGTGCTTTACAAATACAAAGGTCTGTAATGTAAAGGAATCAGCAGGTAATTCCATCACTTTTCCATAGTGTGACAGCGATAAATGTAATTTGCACCATTTAAATGCAGTAACTTACTGAGATAATTTGATAATTAATTAAAAAAAAGTTGCACTAAAAGCTCACTTTTTGGGGATATTTTACAATTCTTTTTTTCTGATCACAATTCTGTCTTCTATCGATGGGACAGAATGTTTACCTGGGGGTTTTGCAAGCTGAGTGCTTTACTGGTAAAACGGGGCGGTGGGATTGTAGAAGTGAAGAACTGAACCTCTCCTGGGCTTCTGCAGTTGTACCAGCAGTCTGGTGTTGGGCTGCAGCCGGACACCGGGAGGTGGCTGGGCAGAGAACACACCTATAACCAATACCAACTTTGTGTGTGTGTGGATTTACATCTATATAGCCTCTCTCCTATAAAAACATTGGTGTTTTTTTTAAAAAAAAGTGGATTGCTACTACTTGCCTCACTTATTTTTGCGTGGACGTTTTCAATAGTTGAAGCTATTAGGAACTTTCTTTCCCTTTTCTCTTTTCCTTTGTTTCCTCCAAGCTTTAAGTTGAGAATAGTAGTTCAGGGTGTTTGGATTCATCATGGGAAAAAGCGGTTACCGTTCAGTTCAGGCAGGTTTTACAAAAATAGAGGGCGAGGCTTACACGTGGTGCCGGAACCTCTGAAGAGAAGGTGACTTAGTTGCTTCCCCTCTTTTGGAATATGTTAGTGGTTGAGGGGTACAGAGCGAGGGAGACTGGCGTTCAGTTTCAACGACCCCTCGATGGTGTTTAATCCACTACCTCTTATTTTCCAGAGTATTTCCATAGCAGATAACTTGCGTGGTATTCTGGATTTGGTATGAAGACTTTCTTTGCCACTGGTCTTCCATTTCTTATAAAATACTTAAAAATAAGTAAGTAAAAATGAAAGGCAGTGGTTGGAACTCTCGTAGCTTCCTGTCCTTTCAGTAGTATTTCCTGCCAGGGGTTTTTCAAAGTCATTATTTCTGGATTCAGGGCTTCTAGATCTTGTTTTGCTTAATGTTGGACATGTTTATATTTGTTTTGTGAGTAAAAGAACCATCTTCTCTCCAGCTCAGTAGCCTGAGGTGTGCACAAAGCCCAGGCTTTATTTTCTTGAGCAGCCACGGTGCATGAAAAAATTCGGAGCACGGGATCTGTCAGGGCAAACGAATCCACTTTCTTTGCTGGCTTCCCTGGGGAAGTAGTGAATTCTGCAAGAGCCGGTCTAAATTATCTAGAATGGAAAAGTGTAGAAATGTCATTTCCTTTTTCAGGATTTGTTAATAAAAGGCAGCAATTACCCACCCTTGTTCCCTCCTCCGTGTTTGCTGTTGCCCTGTGCCGTGCGGTTTGCCTGCGGGAGCGCGGCGCTTCTCTCCTCGCCTGCCTTCCTGGAGGCAGCCCGCAGCCGCCCAGGAAAGGCGAGAGAGAAATCTCTAGGGGGTGGAGAGAAAGTGCTCCCCTTACGGGAAAGGTGTGTCTTCTCCACCACCCGCTCAGACCACTCTGGAGTTGGCCTTAGGTGAGTACATCATGTCCTGGTCATTTGTACCTTCTTGCTGTAAAGGCTAGCTCTCTCTCACTTGCATAATTTATCTCGTGGGTCGGTAATACAGTCCCAGGGGTTGGAGAATTTCAGGTACGGGAGACTAAAGCTTCTAATGATAACTTTCTCGCTCTACCTTGCCATCCGTCAGGATGATTCTGTGCTGGCTAAACAATATTTGTGTTCTGGGGGGAGGGTACGCCAGCGGCGTGTGTGATGAGTAGCGACTGGAGTTGCTCCTAAGTCGTAAGGCAGATATGTGGGCTCGTAAGAGAGAGAATGTCCATTATTAGTTTGTACAGCCAGAAGGCAAATGATAATTGCTTTGAAAACGTCCCCTACATTTTAATTTTAGAAAGTATGATAACGGGAATGATTCATTGTAATAGAACAGTGTATGTAAAAGAAAAACTAAACCAATACTATTTTTGCAGGATTTATTACCTAGCGATGATGTTGTACCTGAAATATTAATCCACTGCTTATATTCTCATTAAGAATTGTCACGTAGCATACTTTTTAGCTCATTATAAATGCAGTGTTTCAGGATGACTTTTGTAGGTAACAGTAACCGTTCAAGATTACGTGAAACTGAAGGAAAATATTTGGTAAAGAAAAAAGCAGCTTACTAATGTACTTTATCAAATAATGATTGTACTTTGCATAGATTTCTATATTGAAAATTTATGTCCTTTCAGTTTAAACATATTCTTTTAAAAATGCATTGAGGACCAGATTTTGCCTTGTCAGGATTTCACATGCCCTGTTGTTTCCTTCATTTTTTTTATTTGACCCGTATAATAGCTGTGGATTTTATTTGTCTTTAACTTGAGCTTAGACACCAATAAGGGCAACATTCAGATATTTATTTTGGAGGTTATAATACTTGTTTCTGAACCAACTGGTCCTGTTAAATGAGCAAAATTAGACGTAATATTTTAGTGGAACATGGAATGCATCACTCTTCCTGCTCCTTATTGGAAGGAAGGTTAGAGGAAAATAGATCACAGACTTATTTTTGATAAAATACAGCCACGTTTTGCAAGTTGTCATGTTTTATGTAGTTAAATTTTGCTCATACTTGAATTTTGGATCGATTCACAGTGCAGTTTTAGCTGAAATTCAAATGGTACAGAATGTCTGAATAGGGTGATATATTTGGATTCGCAAATGCTTATGTGAAATGGATATGAAATGGATAACTTCTCTGAAAGGAATTAGCTGAAAGGAGATTCTCAAAAATACTTTTTTTGTGGGGTTTTTTTTTTTTTTTTTTAAGTATTCCAGTTCTATGGGAAACATGGGCAGGCAGTCTGCCGTTCAGCAAGTTAGCTGGAAAGGTATCTGAGACCAAAGCTATTTTTTTCATCCCCTCTCAGGGAGACGATCCCTGATGTTTCAAATGTTCATATGTGGGCAATTCTGTGAAACTGAATTCTGTCTGAAAACCCCCAAAGTTGGTAAAGCGTGAGGTTATATAACCAGTATTGCATAATAATGCCTTTAACGATATTCTAATAGGAGTTTACTTTTATCACTGGTTCTTTAGGAGAAAAGGTTGCGGGGATGTGACTAATTACCCTCCTTCTTTAAGGTTACCAGGTGTCCTGATTTTCAAGGAGTGTCCTTGCTAACAGGGCCAACCCTGGAATCTTGGAGGCTTTATTGAAAATGGGGCGATGTTCTAATTTCAGAAAACTCCCGTGTCGACGATACCTGAGCGACTCCAGTGCCTCACGTGGACTCTGAGGGCACCGCATCCGGCTGGGATAGTACCGGTACTGCATACCTCTCATCTTAAGGAGAAAAAGATGGGAAATGTAGAGCTGCTCCGGCAGCCGGCTATCCCATTTCTGGGGACGAGCGCTGGCACGGATAGAAAAATCTTCCTAGTCATAGATATGAAGGAAACAAGTTGTGTTTCCTGTTCAGAAGTGTGTTCAGTTTTTCCTGTCGGTAACTTCCCTGTAGCTACGAAGCTGATAGCGAGTCATGAGAATGGGTCAGCCAAATCGGGTTCATTGTCCCTTTCCACTTGAATGGAAAGACCAGGCAGCAAATGTTGGAGCGTTGGAAAGAATTTCCACAGAGGTTGAAGCTAAATTTAAAGGAGGAACAGTTCGCTGCACTCCCAGTTCTCAGACAGTTGTCAAAAGAAAAAAGTGGGTTTCAGAAGCATTCAGATTTGTTTGACTACTTTGTTATCTCTGTACTCAAACTCGGAATATTGCGTGTGTATCTTAAAATAAGGAAGTCCCGGCTTTATATAAGAGGTTATCCAAGTACAACACAGAGAAATCTCTGCCTTCCAGAGGCAAGACTGAAACTGGAATGTACTGTCTGTTCCAAAGGGGTGCTCAGACCTCTCTGAATGCTCGTCTCTCCAAAGGTGCCTTCTGCGGCAGAGGTGGCCGTGACACCCCAGTCCTGCCCCTCTAGAATAGGTTTGCATGTAAGGGCCGTGCTGGATTTCATGGAAGCTTGCAGTAGTTGGGAAAATCCCGTGTAATTGTGTATTTCGCTTGAATAAAAACTTTCTAGTTTTTCTAGTACAGAGTCCGTGAAAAAATTTGAGCACTTAAACGGGAAACTGTTAAAATGTTAAACTCCTTCACTCTCCTCAAAATTTGGAGGGGTGGTTGGGCTGTAGTTTCTAGGGCTTCTGCAAATTGGGTGCCACCCTTCCCTAGGTGGGCCACTGGCTTGTAAATGTAAGTGGCTCAGCAGGGTATTTAAATACCCACTGGACACATTCGGGCTTGTAATCTAATGTGTAAACTAAATAGGAAACCGCATGCATTTCTCATGTGTGACAGCGCGTCAGGACACATGGGAAAACTTCCCTGTCTTGGGTTTGGGGTTTTCAAATGGATCCCAAACACACGCATGCTGTTTGTCTTTGTAATACAGGGACAACTGTTTTTTAAAATAAACAATTATAGTTACTGTAGGTTTATTTTGTAACAGTATAAATACTTGGTGTCAATTTATCAGCACCTGAGTGAGTTCAAAAGAATGTAGTTTTTTATTTACAACAGCTGACTCCTACCTGGGTAAGTGACAGTTCCAGTATTTCATTACTTCCCCTGCTGTCATTTTGCGGTATAAAATTTCATGCATCTGCCATCTCAGTTTCTTTTCTTTGTTGGAAAGATTTCGTGCACTCCCACTTCTTGTAATTAGAATAACGATGCAAATTTTTCTCAAGGTTAAGAAAACTGCTGGAACCACAAAATAGAACATGAGCAAGCTGTAATTGCCTAGTTTCTTAAGTGAAGATATGAAACTCCCAAAGAATTATGGTAGTCTTTTGTGGGGAAGGTATACGCTTAGTATCAAGGGAAATGTCAGTTCTCAGCAGTTGCTGATAATTAAGGGCCAAGGTTTCAGCTGAGGTGAAGGAATGATTTTGCTTAAGTGTTGGAGCTGATGCGCACCGGTAAAAGCATCTGTGGAACAATTTGTAAGCTATTTAATGTTGTAAAAATCAACTGAAAAGAGTGTCTGCGTTTTCTTTATTAATTAAATAGGAAACATTTTGATGATAATGCAACACGTGGGTTAAGTCCTACATTGCTGTGAATGGCATTTGTAAAAATTGCAAAATCCATGTGCATCGTAAGAAAAAAGTTGTTTCGGAGTGCCTTAGAAAGCTATTCAGTCATTATTTCCGAAACTTTGCTTGGCTTTAGGTTGCCCAAATCCAGTCTTCATTGGATTTGCCTTGAAGAGACCACTGCTCTGAATTTCACTGCCCAGTCGTCTCAGCTGAGTATCTGTATGTACTCGGTTAGCAGGCTGTGAAATTAAAAATGCTGTAAGCAGTCCCGAATCGCCCTATACACAGACAGCTGCATTCTCTGAAACACACGCCTTTTTCGTCTTTGCTGGTTCTGTTTCTTTAAAACTGCCTAGGCAGGATGTACATGGTGTTCATAGTTGGACAGCACACCCAAACTACTCTCTACCTGGTGAGTTTTGGCAATATACAGGGATTCAAGAAGCAGAAGTGAGGGTGTTTGTAACATAGGATGGCATGGGAAAGCCAAGCTACAAAGCAGTGTCGATAGCTTTTCTTTCATCTGAATTCCACAGTGAAAGCCTGCATCAATACTAGTCTTCCGGTATCTTCTCTGTTGGCTCAGAGTTATTTGGACAAGGTTTGAGGGCTCCTCCTGCTCTCTTTAGACACTTTCATGACTCCTTCATTCTCTAGTTTTTCTGTTTGTCTCTCTCCCTGGGCGCAGGGTATGACGGCAGTGTCTCCACTGGTGCCACCAACACACTCCCCGTCTTCCCTTTTCCACAAACTACATCTCCAGGGTGCTAAGCGAGTGGCATCCCTCCTGCTGCCCAACTGCTGAGGATGAGATGATGCTGTAGGATATTTAAGAACTACATTAACATCTTTCACCCGTGCTAAGAGATGCTACCACTTGTTATCTGTGCTGTCAGCTGCCTCCATGTTGCTTTTTCTAGATTTCAGTGTGCTGATTTTATTTTGGTTGAACATCAGAGACGCTGACTTGAGGCACCAGTTCTCTCTTTGTTAACACTGTGGCTCCACTGAAGGACTAATTGATTTGGTCCTTTGTTTTTCCACCACTTTACATGATTCCTACCTTCCCCTTAGTGCATATTCAGACCTCTCGCCCAGTAGTGCCGTTCTGGATAAATTTTCTAAAGTTGCTTGAGTTAATAATCTACGAGTGCTGCTCCGATTTGCTTTTGTTTGTCTGTGTATGCCTTTACCGAAGCCTCATTTCTCAAATTGTATTTATGAAACAAAGCCATAGGTGATTCAAACTAATAATCCGATAGTGTCTTACTTTGACCCTAAACATTCACGTTCAGTTTTAGGTATTCCGTTCTCTTGTATACTACAAAACTTCCAATACAAACAGTATTACTCTGAGTGTTTTGGGGAATTATGCAACCTGCTAAAGCTAGTAAACAGATTTTTTTTTTTCCTGACATTCAAAACTAGTTCTTTTTAGCAAGGTGGACATTGTGAATGGAGATTTGTAAATGTATCAAACTCTTTCATTGATGAGAGTTGATCCTTAATTCCACTATTTTGTGGACTGAAGAAAAACAGGTTTTAAAAGAGTCTTTCTTATGTGGCTAATCCTCTATGTGAGAAATGTGTTTAATCTTTATTTGCAAGATCTGACCTTGAGGTTCTGAATATGCATTCTAAGTTTAGTTTTTTGAACAAATGGATGTGCTTCATTATATGTAATCCCCCTCCCCCCCCCCGTGCCAATTATGAAAATTCATCCTTGATTCTGAAAATGAAGTTCTTTTCCCAATGACTTTGGCAAATTCTATCCAGGCTCTTCGCTTGCTCTCAGTGGTATTGGATAAGTGATGGCATTGTATAAGCAATGAAAGCAATTTGGTGTGGCAGACAGAACTTAAATGCTACATCCGTGATGCTTGAGCCAAAATCTGGTCATGAAACTTTTTAATAACTGTCAGCTCCACTCTGTTTAACTTCCCCCTCTATTTGGAGTGCTGTCTCCCCAGGGACTCTCAGTCTCCCCAGTAGGGGACAGATACTGACAACTGGAGGAGATCTGGTGAAGAGCCACCAAGGCAGGGAGCATGTGGAACACAAGGAGTGAGCTGGGGTTGTTCATCCTGGAGAACGGATGGCTTAGGTGGATTTAGTTTTATTGCTTTCTTCAGTTACCCAGGGGAGGGTTATAAAAGAAGGCAGAGCCAGACTCATCTCCGAGGTACCCAGCAAAAGGAGGAGAGGTATTAGAGATAAGTTGCAGTAAAGGAAATTCTGGTTAAATATAAAGAACTTTCTCACCAGGAGGATGTACCAGCGTGGGAATAGTGGCCCAGACAGGGGTGGGGATCCCCATCCTTGGGGAGCTTCAGAGCTCAGCTGGGCATGACCCTGAGCAAGCTATTCCACATTTGGACTTGGCAGTGAGTTGGACTAGATGACCTTCAAAGATCCTTTCCAACCTAAATTATCCCTTGGTTTTGTTAAGAAGGTTTTTTTTTTTAAAAAAAAATGTATCTGAGTTGAAGTTACATGTTCAAAGTAGAGATGCATGGAAGGCTGAACCTGCTTTTTAGTGAGTCACATGCAATTCTTAGTCTGATGGGACCCCTGTGAGTGGTGTGCGGTGGCCTCAATGGCTCCTCTGGTAGTCTTGGAGCACTGATTTGAAATGGCGGTTCATATTTTAACAGTTACTATGGGAGGTTGTGCCTTCAGTGTGGCTGACTTGCCATCCTTTGTGATGATTTTATATTTTTACGTGACAGATTTGTGATTTTTCTGTGATTCTCTAATTGATTCCAGCAAGTGGAATTCATACAGGTAAGAGTGGAAGGTGGAGAAACAGGAGAGGAGGAGTGAAAGCAGCACAATCTCATGTTGTGTAGGGAATTAAGAAAACATTACAGGTGTAGTCCCCAAGTTCTTCCATTTTATAAATTAATATGGAGTTGCTTGCAACAGTGCAACAGTCACTTGCCCCAAATTTCGAAGTGAGATTTCCATTTACTGTGTGAAATTATATAAAAGTTAGGGTAATAAGGAAAAAACGTTGGCTTAATCTTGACTGCTTGAGACCACGTACTTGTTGCTATGCAAGAAGTTTGACACTTGTTTCTGCAGTGTTATTACAGTGCTTCTTAATTAGTGTTTCTGTTGTTAAAGCACCATTCCTGAAAGTGTCACCTTCTATCAGTTGAATTATGCTGTAGTGGGGTTAGTGAGGGATGCATCATAAAATAGTAAACAGTACATCGGATAATCATCTTGATAATGGCCTATGTCTGAGGGGGAGCTGCAGAAAAAGAAGAAAATGAGCTGCGATAAAACATACTCAACGTGAAGGCGGCAGTTCTAAAATGCGGGGTGGGCTGATTAAGGTTACAGGGATAAAACCCAGTAGGTAACGACTGCTTTCTCCCTTGTTAAAAGGCAAATTACTAGGGGAGGTCTCGCTCCAATTCTGTGTCCTTACAGATGTCTTGGGTCATCCCTCAGAGGCCGGAGTGGGGAGGATGGACAGGCCGAGCGGAGCTGGAGATCAGCCAGCCTAGGCCAGAGTGGGACTGGAGCGCCGGTCGGTTTGGAAGCTGGAGATCTGACAATCAGGAGACTTCTGTCCTGGTCTCAGACTGTAAAAAACAACAACAAAAAGGAATTAAAACAAATCATTGTTTACAGAGGCAGTTTACTGGCAGAGCGAGATACTTCTTCAGACAGGAGGTTTCCAAGACTTTTAGCATATAATTGTTAAAGGGAATTTTAGCTGAATACAGCCTGAAGTATTTGAACTGCATTATCAGCATTGCTGACTTATCTTCCTGTTAAGTATCTGTGATGTGCTATGTTGGGGTTACTTTTTCTCGGATAAGATTTTTTTTAAATAAGTCTTTGAGTACAACTCCTTTCATTACCATTGTAGTGTTTGCAGCGTACCTAACGGAATGGTCCTTCCTTCTGTAAAAGCTGAAAAGCCTGAAATACGGCTGTTCCTGCTAGATAAGTAAATAAGATTTTGAAATTTTGACCCTTATTTGAAGGACTGGTTTTGTAGTGTTCCTTTGCAATATTCTATTCTGATCGTGGATTTGCAGGTGCCTAAGTTTGCCTGTCGTTTGTACACCTAATGCTTGATCTAAGACGTTACAGAACACTTGTTTATAAGTGAAGGTTTTCTTGATGCAAAACTGCTGCTCAGTGCACTGCTAAACAAAAGCTCTCTTGTCTAAAAGTGTCTGGATGCTTAATTCTGGGGAGAATTTTACACAATTAGAATCAGTTCCCTGTAAGAGGGAGGCATAGCTCTGAGGCCATAAATTGAGAAGGAAATCTGTGAAATTTAAATAAGAATCCGGGGATGCGACATGTGAACATCAGTAATGCTGAGTGAATTATTTAGGATAGCATGGGAAGTAAAAAGATTATAGAGAGAAGAAGTAGAACTAGAGCTTGAAATGTGTCTACATCAGCAAGTCATTTGGTGCATTAGAAGCAGATCAATAGCTTGAAGCGACCAGTGTCGCGGCCCCCATGTCTGCGCAGGTTTACTGGTGGGCTGCAGCTAGTCGGAGCCTTCGGACTGACAGGACTCACTACGTGTGACCGGCAGCTTTCCAAAGACCTGCGATTGTTCCGGATCTGTATGCATTCCGTGCTTTTGGTGTGAACCTGCAGTGGGGCTTCTGCTTTGTCTCCTCCAAAAGAAAATGTAGTTCATGAGCACCAAAGCTGTTCTGCAGGCGGACCTAACGTGTAAGAAAAAGGGATGGTTGTAGGAGTTGCTTCAAAACCGCAGTGTTGCTCAAACTCAAAATGCACACGTAGGGCATAGCAATGTCATCTGGCTGTGGAGCCTGCTGTAAAAATACATCCTCTTACCCTCTGATGGAGAAGCAGAGGTCCTTCTCTCCTGAAGCTGAATTTGTCGAAATGAACTGTATCGGGTTAAATCCATTTTCCTTGAAGTTGATGGTAAAGCTTCAAGTGATGTAAATGGGAGGAGAATTAGGCCAACACCGATCACTTAAGGGAAATCAAAATCTAGGCTAGAGACAAGGCAAAGATCAGCTCTGCACAGATACAGAAATAGTTCCCGTGTGTTATTCCACTGGTGACTCCAGTCACACCAGGTGTGCTTTGGTATGAGTTGGAGGGCTCGTTTCTAGGGCAAATGTCACTTAAATCATCGCACTACGTTTTCACACCGAGTTAGTGGCTATCAGCTGATAGGACGCCGCTGTGGAGCCGTTGTAGCTGCAGTGCAGCATTTCTGCCCAAGACGCTCTCAGACCCACAAAACGCTGCCTATAATGGTACGTTTTGATAAGCCTTTTTCGACAATGGAGACTTTACTTTTCATGTTGGTATTCTTCAGCCTTCCGTGACAACTTGTGAATTGGAAGGAAATAACTTCCAATTTGGAGTGCTTGGATACTAACTAGCTTAAGCGAAAGCAGACTGAAAGCCTCCAGAAAATGGATACATCGAAAATACGTCTCTACTTTTTACTGTGCCATCTGAGATAACGACATGCAGATCTCTGCAGGAGGGTGCCCCTGTAATCTGCATGTCTGTTTTTCCCTGCGCTGTGAATAGCAGTGCCAGTACAATGAAATCTGTGTTTTGCTAGTGACTCCTATGGTGCTGAGGACTTTAACTCCTTTTCAGTCACTGATTTGCTCCTTATTTGCTTTTCTGATGTCGTGTTTGGACAGAGTCTTTCTAATCTGTCTGGAACAGCAGAAAGGCATCTATCGCTGGCATAAAAGAAAAGAGGCTATTTAAGAGGTTTTCTGTCTCTGTGTGCTGGGATTTCATTCTGGTGCATGAAATGTCTTACGCAATAGAAATACAGCTCTGGTTCTAATGTGACTCTGGGGGAAAAAAAAAAATCTGTCAAAAGGAATGACAAATCCACCAGTGCTTCTTATGCAATTAAAATGGCAACTCATCTTTGCGTGATGCATGTTTCTTCCTTTCAGACTGGTGAGCTATTCTGAAAAGCAAAAGCTCGCATCTTTAGGTCCTCTGGCTTCTGCGCGTCTCTGATTTGGGTGCTGCTTTATATACTCTTATAACCCTGGGGACGTTTTAATCAGAAGAGAATAAGCGCTTTGCAATTCCGGCATGGCTTCCTGTCTACTCCAAACTGCATCCTCAATTATATTAATCTGACTGTTGCCTATTTAAGGATGGTACTACGTCTTGAATGACAGCAGGGTAAACAGATTCAGCAAATAAGCTGTCGTTCCTGTGTGCTCGCAAGTGGCAGATCAGGTCAGCCAGAGAAACAGATAAACAGAAGCGCGCACACACAGATTTTCTTGTGTCGTTGCCTTCTGACTGTGATGTAAATGAAGAGCACGGGTACACTGAGTGCTACAAGAAGGTTTTTCAGCCTGTTAAAATGAGGTGTACGTGCTTTTGGCAGTCATAGGAAAACACCGGGGAACTGCAGCTTGGAAAAATGGTTAGATGCAGTTGAGATGCTAGGCGTACGTTTTTACTGGGTGTATAATTTCTTGAAGGTCACTTGAGTTGCTGTTACAGGAATGGAAATGGGTCTGCTCTACTCATTGTATTTCCACAGGGGCAGGCTCCCAAGTGCTAAAAATCAGTTTTGACAATGGGAATGTAGGTATTCTTTCTAAAGGGTTATGCTAGAACTTGTTAGGTTTTATCCTTGCAAGAAATTACAAAAAGCACAATAAACATCGGGTTGTTAAGGAACGCATCTGAGGAAGTGTTTTCAAAGTAGGCAAAACAATAGACAAATAAACATATGTGCCTAAAACTCTGTTTATTTAAAATGCTCACCTATAAAGCCTCGTGGAGAGCACCAGGTTTAAATAGGCTGTACCAAGAGTTGGTATCTTGTTAATGCACAACCTGGCCGAGGTGCTCACTGAAACCAAGAGCAGAGTGGATATGTGTTTTGCGATAGCGTGTGGGTTAGGTGCATGCAAATCAAAGATACGGGTTGTCTTTTGGTTGGTTTTGCTTAATTTTCTGAGATAAGCTTATATTTTCATTTTTAGGGGTTCTATTCAAACATGCAAGGATTGTCGTTGGGGAATTGGCAACAATTTCCTTTCCTTACTCTGGAGATTGGGCCGGGAAGTACAATCCCTGCAAGATTTCTGATTTTGAAAACAGATTCAGAGATTGCTTAAAATTGGGAGAAGTATAGTAATTTTAAATGTCTGATGTGTGAATTATTTCAGATGGGGAAAAAGGAATCTGTTGTCAGGAGGTGCGAATTTGCTTCTTTTTGGAAGTATATAGGAGTTGATGAGTATGAAAACCTGGAAAACAGCTGGATTCCCTGTTTTGTTTACTTGGAGAATTCAGGTATTAAGTCAGTGTAGCAGGTTTGAGTTAACCAGTGCTCTAAGATTAATCATGGAAATCACAGTGTTTAAGACTTGATTGTGTTAAATTGGTACGCCTTGTAGATAACGAGCTACAGATGCGATTAATAGTATTACTGATTTTAGCTATGTTACAGACAGGTTCAACAGCAGCATGGATCTTTGCAGTACTCATGGCAAAATATGGGTAGCTCCTTGTTATCGCTTCTACCTGTAGAGGGGGAGATTTGGTTTTCTCAGTTCATTTGTAGATGTATCTCTACATCTCTGATAATGTAATACATTTCTTTTTGGAATCCTTGTCAACTACTTGCAGACCTGGTGTCAGATGAAGCGACGGGGCTTTCCAGTAAATCTGTGATGATCATCTGTGATGGGTGAATTTCAGAAGTTTAGTTGTGACATGAAGAATTCAGAGACTTATCAAAAGCTTTTTGGTTTAGAAGTGGGAATCAAAATATTGTAGTAACGGACTGATTTTTCCATGGCAGCGTTTATCCCTGAAAGAAATAAGAGCCCAACAAATCAATAAAGCAATGTACTGTGGTATTAGATGTAGCTTAAAAAATGCAATCAATCTGTCTTGGCGTTTTGGGGGATATTTCTTCCAAATATCTCAAGATACTTCTTCCAAAAATTCCCTTTTAGACATTTATTGATACTCAGATAGGAAATGAACACAAGACTTCATTTCAGTTTCAAATAATCACTTCTTAGTCAAAAGCCAGAATGTTCTATGATGGATGACTTTTTGGGAGGTATAATCAAGAGAATACTGTGGGGTTTTTTTTGTTTTCTGAAACTTTATTTAGATGAAGAAAATTGAAGAAAAATACGCTAAAAACGTGCTAAAATTCTCAAGAGTTTGGTGTCCCTAGAGTAGTTCAACTTACGAGAATGGTTTTTGGCTTTACTCTTTTAATTCTTGGATTGTCTTGGAATCTGAAGTTAAAGGTGTCACTTCTGGTGAATGCATAATTAACAGCACTTAAACTAATTTAAACAGAATGTTTAAATCTAAAACTGTTAATGGTGCATGCTGTCTAAGTTATTTTGGTGGAAGTCATTACACACACACACACTCTCCACCCACTCCTCCCACCTCCAAAACCCGTTTTGGTCTCTTCAAAAGTAGTCGTTGAAGTTTGCTAAAGATTTTCGAATTCGGAGTGTTCCACAAAGTGTTAGTGCCTCTAGAAAAATCTGTAGGAACATACAGGGTTCAGCCCCCGATTCATTATATTTGATGTGAGAATTGAGCAGAAGTCTCTCCGTTGTCTAGAGAGTATCCCAATTATTAGTCCACAGAATTATTTTCACACTTTCTTTTGCTGGGCATTAAATATATTGTGGGTTGGTTTTTTTATTTTTTCATACGAAGTTGAACAGTTTCAACTTGAGAGACTAAAATTGTAGCATTTTGGTCTGTGTGATCAGGCGTAGACCTCGGCTGGCAAATAAAAGCGCGGTTTGATATTTTCACCCCGCTGCTGGCCGCTTCTTAGCATCGCCTGCAGAAAGGAGCAGCAGGTAGGGTGGAAAAGCCCCCCCTTCGGTAGCAGCAGAGGCTTATGCTAAGCTAAAATCGCTGGTTAATTGCAGAGAAGTGGTACGGTTTGATTGAGCAGCATCAAACCTAAGATGCTTATCTCGCAGCTAGGTGATGCTGGAAAAGGCACCGCTCTATGGAGCTGCCAGAAGAGGCTTCTGCTGCTCCCTTTGTGCTCTGCTGCCACCTTTATGACCATGCTGTAGTGACATATGGGAAGTTAAACTACCAAAAATGAATAGTTTCCTTATTTTACCTTCCCAAATAGACTCATGGCTTATCTTGCGGAATATATACAGGGTCAACAAACGATATATTTAAGTTTAATAACAACAGTATCTGTTACTCAGTATACATTTGCGATCGAAAAATGTCCATAAAGAAATGCAAACTGACCTCGTGCCAACACCGCACCAAAGTGACAAATGAAGTGCCAAGTTTTTTATGCCAAATGTAGGTTAAAAAAAAAAAAATAAAAAATTCAAGGTTTTAGTACAACATCCATAAAGTTGGCATCTGTTCCATAGTTTGTGAATAAATGGTCGTCATATTCCAAAATGGAAGCTTTCCCTGCGAATGCTCGCTGTCAGCCTCTTGCAAAAATACCTTTTCAACTCAATCGTCTCCGCTCATCCCCCTCACCGTGGTTAAGAGATGAGGAGGGAGTTGTTCCCCAAACAGGCAAGCAATTTGCTGGAAATAGATTTGAGATCAACACATTTGATTACAAGGAGAAATCAAGCTGAGCTAGTGCACTTCGTGTGACACAGGTCTGTGTTCTCTGTGAGAGACATGGTTAAAATCAGCAAACAATCATGCTCTGTAGCAGCTGAGACATCCAGATGGTCTCAGTTTATCCCTCATTAAAACACATTTCAGTGTTCCAATCTTTAGATAAAGATAGGCTTGAATAGCAGTGGCAAGGCCCATATCCTAGAAGAAAGGTCACAAGCAGTTAGACGGCCACAGAAAACACATCTCCAAGCAGCCCGGTGCCTGGGTTGTGCACCGGCCGGCAAACCGGGAAGGTGGAAAAGCCCAAGCGCCGGTCCTGCCTCTCCGCAGTAGTCCCTTGTCTCTCGTGTCTCGCTGTAAGCAGACGTCAGCCTGAAGTCACGGGCTTTTTGCCGTTCTGCAGATGTCAGGGCGCCCCGATTTCCATGACAGTCTGGGACTCAGTGTTACCCATTGAAGTTCTTGCAGGGGGAAGCAGCACCGCGGCATGGTGATAGAAGCTTTGTGTCCATGCTGTTCCTGCTAGACCCAAGAGGGTGCTCGCGAGCAATGTCATCTGTGCCTTCTCCCGCGGCCATCACTTGAAGGAGGCAACGGAAGAGCAGCTGGGACAGTCCTGTCCCATCCCATCCCACCCCATCCGTGTGTCAGGTGGCCATAGAGTGCCCCGCTACTCCTCTCTATCATTCCGTCTTCCCTTGTTTGCCAGGGAATTAATGAGGACCCCAGTTGTGCTGAAATTTGAGTATCTGCTGAAGGGCTTTGCTGGATAGGAGTCTATGTATCCTGTGGCTAATTATGTCATTAATTAATCTATTGATGACCGGCAAGAGGGTTGCTGAGAATGATTCAGAACCTACACAGAAATCCTTCAAGTATTTATCTTCTGTATTTTGATAACTTCTTATTAATGCTCTGTAGCCATGATAGATCCTTGTATAGAGTTACAGTTAAGATATTCCTAAAGAAAATGCCTATTTTTGTTCGCGTGATTTTTTTTTTTTTCCATATATGCAGCTAGCTAATGTAGCTTAAGAGATGCGGAGTGGGAAGATTAATCTCTCTTCCCCCTTGCAGCTCCTAAAGAAGCTACAGCTTTGTAGTTTCAAAAGAGAACATTTTATTTTTAAGTTGCTAATAATAGAACAGAAAATTAAAAGCTCATCATGGTTAGGATGAGATCCCGATTGAACTTGACAAGGAAGAAGATATTTAATAAAAGTACCAGGCGTGATGATGGCTTTAAAATAAATCTGTGTGTTAATAGCTAAATTATGAGGCGATAATCTGATGGTCTATTTAAAAATGTGTTTGTAGGAGGATTTTTATGATGACCCCGTAGATAATGTATGGTTGTTGGTATGTCCTGTCCTACTGCTTATATTTTTTGGCTAATTGTGTGATTTTAAGGTTGGGCAGCAACATTCTACATAGCTGTGATCACTTTTTATCCATCAATTGATGTCTGCTGCTGTTTTATCAGCTTATTTTTCTGAGCCACCAGCTAGGATAATGTGCTTGAGGGAAAATTATACCCTACATCAGTGGTTTTGTTACAGCATGTTGTACATTATTGGTAATTTGAATGCACCCAGATAAAAATAGAAAGGTTAAGTAGTTTTCCAAATGTTGCTGCTGTGAAGTAGAAAAGGAGTAGTGTCTGTACTATATACGTTTTTGAGGGAAGAATAATCCCCCCCCCGCCAAAACCCGCTTGCTAAAATTAATGCTTTCCTTAAAGCAGAATGTAAAGAACAGTTTGCTTTTGAATTTTCTCTCTCCAAGCTCCTCTTTATGCTTTCTGATTAATTTTTAGGATTAATGAGCCTGCTATGTGTCAGCTTTTGTATCCATATGCATGTCCAGAAAGTGCCTCCCCCTGGGGGAGGTGGTGGGGCTTTTTGGCAATTAGTGGGAGCTGCGATCAGGTGGGGATGTTGCCCTCTGCAGCCATCTCCTCAGGCTCTCAGCTCCACTGCCCTGCCTTTAGTTTACTCCTTTATTTTTCTTCCACTGCTGTTTGATGTTTCTGATTTTTCAATCTGAGAAAGGAGCAAAGCCGAGATATTTATACAGTGCATACCTACGATTTCTGTAAACCGGCAGGTTTTAATTTCTTTGCCAAAACGACTTCTTGATTCTCTGAACATGAGAATAATCTGCGCAGGGAGCATCTGGGAAAAATTTGGTGTTTTGATAGCGCTGACTGATATGTGTATCCTTTTAATCCTTTGTGAATGCCCTATTTAAAATCACTGCAGAACATCACTGTATGTCTTTTAGCTAATGCCCACTGAGATTTAAAACCTCCTTTTGGCTGCTCTCTTTCTTAAAGAGTGACCTTGGCTGACAGTGTCTATTGTACAACTGTGTCCTGCGGGGATTTTTTTTTTTCCCCCACTCTCTTGTCCTTTCACATGGATTTACGTGATGCTGCCTTACCTCTCCAGTAGCTCTGCTTCTCTTTCATTGTGGTTAAGATGTTTGTAGTTAAAAATCACTGTGGAGAACATATGTTTGTATTAGATTTTTCTTACAGATTAAAAATTTCATGGTAGATGGTAGAATTCTGTCTTATATGCATGCTTCCCTGTCTTCTCCCCTGATTAAAGGGAAGAATAATCACATGTGGTTTTCATGGCAGGTGACAGAAATAAGCCAGCTAACGACCTGGCCAGGAGAGATGTAGGGGCTCTTGGCATTGCTTTCAGGTGGGGGGTGGACTAGATGGTTGTTCCCTCTCTTCTGGCTCATTTGTCTCTACTCTTGAAGACCTGGAAAGAGACTCCAAGCAAAGTGTAGTTTCAATTGCGATATATTGTTTTAACTTTATATATTACCTGCAACATCTGTGCATGCTCCCAGCTGAGGACGTTTGCCTTTGAAGCTGGAATTCAAAGCTGTCAAGGTTTGGATCTGCATTTAGTAGCAAAGATAGGTAATTTCACCTCTTTAAAGAGAAATTTTATAAAGCTGGGCATTTTGGTGTGATTATAAAAATTATTTATGTGGGGTTTTTTTGAGTTCAGTAGCTTTTGTGTTCTCTCATATAACTTGTTTCCCGTAAGATGTAGCAAAGCTAAAGGGTTATTTTAACTCTGCTGCTTGCATAATTGTGCACTGAGAATTCAGTGGCATAAAGGAGATTTTTAAAATGCAAAGTTTTGTAGGAACTTTATTCTAATAACTGTACTGGTGCTGTCAAAATACAAGTAGCTTCATTTTTCAGTAATTTATAAACTCTTATAAGTTTTGATTTTGAATTTGTTCTACTTTCACCACCTGCCTTTGAATTCTGAGGCTGGTAGGAGTATGTTTAGGCATGGTATGTAATGTACAGGTGTACAGCAGGACAGGCGTGGTTTTTATACATTTACTTACCTGATTGCGAGAGGCAGGTAAGGCTGTTGTATGATTTATTTTGACATAATTCCCTATGAAATTTAGAGGCACAAACAAAACAGACGAAAGAATGCAGTGGTATTGTCAGCAGTGTAATAGGAATTGTCTTGTGTTTTCTTACCATTTAATGTCAAAACCAGAGAGGAGTGATCAGGTCAGTCAAAGGGAGGTGAAAAGCTCTCATTAGAAATCAAGAAGATAAAGACCAGGCCACGGCCATTTCTCCTCTGCAGAGGAATTCTGCTTCGGCGTAGCGTACTTGGCTGCTAGAAGATGAGTGGCCATGGAACAGCGTGCAGAGATGGGTCATGGAGGCAAGCGATACCGTGGCTGTATAGTGAGAAATACAGGATGTGCTGCTATTCACATGTGTGTGAGGAGCAGACGTGAAGGCGTGGATTGTTTCACTGTAGGTGACCGATGTAACTAGATGGGAAGCAGGATGAATTTAAGAACAATCTGAGCTTAAAGGAAAGTTTGTAGAGCCAGTGCAGTTTTTACCGTTCCATATTGTAGGGTGGGGAAGCAGTGGTGTCATGTTTGAGTGACCTATAGTTGGAGTAGACAACTTGGTCTATCTGTGGTGGCACCTGCTGGATTTGTGTCCCCTGCTCTATGGGTTGTCTTGTCTAGGATTAGCTATTTGCTTTAAAATCCCACCTAATAAAGCTAAAATATCCAGGATGGTTGATACCCTTGTGCTGTTCATAGCCATTTTGTGGTCCTGTCCAGGCAGAGTGGAAATGGTCTCTTGCCTTGAAATACATAGGCAATAACAACAAAATCTGTCTTTCATGGTCTTTATAGCACCAGACACAGCCGTTAATTATAATTTGGGCTCTTTGCTCTCATTTTAGAGATCTGCATTCCATCTCAAGAACAAAATAGCCCTATCTTGTGTAAAAATTTTCTTTTTTAAAAGAAAAAGATACAAAGGTCTTTTTACTGTTAATAAAAAGAAAATATGTATTTGTTCAGAAAAATAGATTACAGCACGTAGTTTCCCTTTACAGTCTTAATGGGAACAGCGCAGAGGAAAAATGTGCGTGTTTCAGTTCTACTCGTATATATTTCTATTCACTGATTAGATACCAATATATTGTATTTCCTTTAACAGCCAGATGATTTTTCTTTCATATTTTCTGTTCTTCCAGTTTCTTTATTCTGCTTGTAGCTCTTTTGCATGGAAGCTGGATTTTCTGAATCTCATTAACAACCGATGGTCCTGCACTAAAAGCTTCAGTATTGGTTCCATGGCTTTATATCATTATTTACTAGTACAATAAGCTGCCTCTGATAGTGAAACCAAGGGGGCAGAAGGTAGGGCTGCAAGTGCAGTTTGTTTGGGGTGGTTTTTTGGTTTTTGGGGTGGGTTTTGGTTTGTGGTTTCCCCCCACCCCCCCCTTTTTTTTATTCTTCCCCTGGGCCAGCTGTTTCTCATGGAGATCGGTATCATGCTCCAGCATTTCATCTGCTCAACAGTCATATGCCAACTGCTGACGGGCAATAACGATGTCTGACTTCAGCTGCCACCGTTTTTTCTCCTACCCCACACTGGCTGGCCCTGCTGACAGCAAAGAATGGGGTTTTTTCCTTGCATAACCCTTGAAAAATACAAGAATGGAGTATCTCCCCTTGCAAAAATGGATTTCTCTGCTCTGCATTTTGAAGCCACTCTTAAGTAAAAGACATTATTGTACATATAAGGCTGAAATAGAGCATTTATTGGCTAAATGGAGCAATCTGATTGTGGTTTTGTATGGTGGTGCTGTGGCACTCCTGTCATTTGGCTAAGGCCTGTTAATATGCTCTGATTTTCTTCTTTTAAAGAGCAACATGGCCAACAAGTCGCCTAATCAAGTGCTAATGTTTGCTTGATTTATATGGTAGATGCTGACAGAGGAACTGAAAAAACAACATAGCAAATCATTTTTGGGGGTTTGGTTTTGGGGGTGGGGGTTGGGGTTTTTTGTTGTTTTTTTGCTGAATAGTTTCCCATGGGTGACTCTGTAGAATTTTGAACTTCTTTCTTAGGGATGTGAACGTCAACACTGATCATACTATAGTAGTTTGGAATTAGGTGTTAAAATGGCAAGGTCTTTTCAATGAAAAATGTTTGGATTGAATTTTGTCCGTAAATTGTATGTGTTACAAAATATTTCCAGTAGGTTCTAGAAGAAACTGTGTAATTCTTAAGTAATCATCCATACCAGGAATATTGCTATTTAAACAGGTGGGTTTAGTAAGATAGTCAGACACTGGCATTTGCACATGCTGGATGTCATTTCTGTCATTTTTTTCCCTTTAAGAAGCCCTAACTGTTCAGCAGGTACAAAACTCATTGAGCCATATACCATGCTCGCTGACAAAAGTTCAGTTTTTATTCTAGTTTCATCATTGCAGTTTGAGCTGATGTAAAGAAATGCCACTTGACCAAGCAAGGTTTGGTTTGGGCCCTTTAACCTCCAGAGTTCAGAAGAGGACACACCAAAATGCTTGTTGTTGCAGCTGACTCTTCTGGATTTCCTCGGTTTTTATTCTCTGTGTTATCCTATAGATCCATACTTACGAGAAACACGATACCTGCCAACTGTTTAGTAAAGGTAATCCATCAAAATTGTATTTCACATTAATGAGCACTCTTCTGCTGTGCTTCCTTGGAAGTATATATGTGCTCTTCTTGCTTCCATCTGAAGCAGGGAAAGGCCTCTGTTTACCTCCACCTTATTTAAAAAAGAACGAAACTCTGACCTCCTTTAAGTATTTGAGACTGCTGTTATGACTAAATTCTAACCTGTACTGGAAATATTTCTGGTACCATTTAAGAAGTCTCAAAGCAATTAGTGGGTTGAGAAGAGCCCCCAAGGTAGGTGGCGGGAGGGCAGGCGTGCGTTGGCAGAAGAATAACACGATGCGCTTTTGGAGCCTGCTCTTCTGAAATTTAAGGGCCAAAGAAGGGTTGTGGGTAGAAATTGTACTTCATAGATTAAAAGGCTTGATAGACTGTTTATCTATTCATAAGGTTTTCCTCATTATTCTCAATTTTTAAGATAAAAAGTTTCTGTAAAATATTGGTCAAAAATCTGAGAAAGGAAGGTAGAATGAGATTAAGGTATACGTGTACTTACTAGGAGAAATGGCAGTTTCTACCATAGTATTAAACATTTGAGTTAGCATTAAGATTAGCTAGGGAGGGGCCAGTTAATATTTTCACAATAAAATTATTAGTAATAGACTTAAAAATAAAATAAGGAGCCTAATTCCGTGCCCTTCTGAACAGTGACTGAACAAAAGCCCAGAAATTTTTGGTAGTGTGGGGCAGAGTGGGACTGTCAGCTGTATTTAATCAGGCTCTATCAAGCTGAGGATCCTATTTGTTGTAAGGAGTTAGATAACCTGTTTCTTTGAAGATGTTCTGGAGAATTTGCTGATTAAAATGAGATATAATCAGATACCAGGCATGTAGACTGTAAAAGTGCAGACTTCTCCAAATCCCTTGAAATTGCATGCTTCAAGCTGATACCTTCTCGATGGTGAAGGTCACAGGGTAGTTCAAATTCTAGAGTTAAGAAATCTGATGATACTTAAAATGCATAAACGTAGGGCAAATGTAGGGTGCCCCGTCTTCTTAGTGTTTATGTTTCAATAATTTGCTTTTAATGAAACAAAGTAAAGAAAATCTGAATTGGAGTCTGGTCAGTTTGGGTTTGGTGTGGTTGTTTTGTTTTGGTTTTGGGTTTTTTTTTTGTATAGGGTTTTTCGTCCTTGTCCCCTGGGTTGATACTGTAACGGACTATAGCATAACATTAAATTTTTTTGGGGGGAAAAAAAAAAAAGAGTGGCAGCGAGAAGGGACCTCAGCTCAGTTGAAGAAATTCTGACAATTTTGTCCTGGAGATGATGCTGATGAGCTCAGTACCTGGTCAGTAGATCTCTCTATTGCATCTCCGGATACTGCATCTTTTGTGTGTTTCCTGCTAAAGAAGGGCTTCCCCCCTGGTGACTGATGCAATAATCCATGCTGGACCCTGGGTCTGTGCTGGGATATGTTCCTTAGCGGATCAGCTTTTAGTGCATTTAACTATGATTTTTTTTTTCTTTTTTCGCGACTGCTTTATTTAATGATATCTGACTATCTGAAGTCTGAATATCCTTAGCTTTTTTCCACCTGTGTTTTCGGTTAAATTGACACCGTAGTTCGGAAGTTGGCCTTCCTTGGAACAACTGTGCTGTGTTAGTCTCTGTATAAAATCAGTGCAGTTATACATGAAAATAGGAATTTTCTAAAGCTTGTCTAGGTGTAGAATGGGTCTTTTTTCAGTGCCAAAAGTACAACCCCAAAGAGTAGGAATACGTTTTGTGTAGGAAGGTAGTGAATAAAAGAAATCCAGTAACTGCTTTGCAATGTGGAATTAGAGTCTTGGGAGAATAAATAGCTAATGAAAAATAACCTTTCATTTTGGGACTGAAAGCAAAACAAAAAAAAATTGTGTTAGTACTAGCAAGAAATGACAGAGGGTTTTTAAAACTTATGGCTAGTACGGACATTAGTAGAAATATCTCCTTGCACTGGAGATACTTCAGTCCGTATCCCTAATGTGAAGTAGAGCAGTATTTGTGGAGCGGTTGACACACTGGAGGGAAGGGACACCATCCAGAAGGACCTGGATGGGCTTAGAGATGGGCCTGTGCCAGCCCCATGAAGTTCAGCAAGGCCAAGTGCAAGTCCTGCACGTGGGTCGGAGCAATCCCAAGCACAAATCCAGGCTGGGCAGAGACTGGATTGAGAGCAGCCCTGAGGAGAAGGACTTGGGGGTGTTCGTGGATGAGAAGCTCAACGTGAGCCGGCACCGTGCGCTGGCAGCCCAGAACCCCCCCACCCCTGGGCTGCATCCCCACAGCGGGGGCAACAGGGCCGGGGGGGGATTCTGCCCCTCTGCTCCGCTCGGGGGAGACCCCACCTGGAATACTGGGTCCAGCTCTGTGGCCCCCAATATAAGGGAGACATGGACCTGTTGGAGCAGGCCCAGAGGAAGCTGGGAAGATGCTGGGAGGGCTGGAGCCCCTCTGCTATGAGGACAGGCTGGGAGAGCTGGGGATGTTGAGCCTGGAGAAGAGAAGGCTCCGGGGAGACCTTAGAGCAGCCTTTCACTATCTGAAGGGAGGGAGGGACTTTTTACAAGTTTACACAACAATTACATGTTGTGATAGGACAAGGGGTGATGGCTTCAAACTGGAAGAGGGGAGATTGAGATGAGATCTCAGGAAAAAATTTTTTACTCTGAGCCCCTGGCCGGGGTTGCCCAGAGAAGCTGTGGCTGCCCCATCCCTGGAGGTTTAAGGCCAGGTTGGACGGGGCTTGGAGCAACCTGGTCTGGTGGGAGGTGTCCCTGCGCAGGGCAGGGGGTTGGAATTAGATGGTCTTTGAGGTCCCTTCCAACCTAAACCAGGTCCCGGCTGGAGCAGGTAGCTCTGATAACGTGCAGCAGTGTGTGAAGCCAGCAGGTGTCGGTGGGGTTGCATAGCAAAGCCAGGAATATTTCCTAACCAAGACGTGCTCAGCGATGAGTGATAATAAACATGATTTGGTTTCTTATTGCAGTCTGTCTGCTAACGGCATTCATAAAGAGGGAAATTCTGGCGTCAGAGAAGGAAGGGTTTCATCTGCAGGACCCGATGCAGTCCCCCACCAGTCACTGATAGTCATTTCATTGACTGTAATGGCACTGAATTGATTCCTTTAATAGTGTTTTTGTTCCTGTCAGTAGTTCATTTGGCTTTGCTGGAACCATTTACAAGAGTAATGGTGGAAAACGGGACTTTGTATCAAATTGTAGGCTGAATAACTCTACGCTGTAGCAGGGCAGTGGAGGTAGTTTATTTCACAGACGTTGATTTAAGTTTCCCTCAGTAAAGTGGTACAGCATGGGAAAAACAAAAAAATTCAGTAAATTTGTGAGAGAGTTTGATTCGGTTTGGTAGAAGTCCTAAGTAAATAGCCTTGTTGTATAATTGAAATTAATGAAATTTTGTGCCCCTTTAATAAAGACTTATTTTGTGACAGTGCCTTTTTTGCCTTCAAATAATCAAAGTAGCTTACAGGAGCCATGGAGTCCTTTTTACTTATTTTACCTGACAGCAAAACTTGTACCAGAAATCCCAGCTGACCGGAGGCATGGATTCATACTGAAAAGACTGAAACAATTGTTACATTAGGGATTGTAATAGATAGTTGCCTGTGATTTCCCCCCCCACCCCATTTTTTAATCTTGTTAAAATTATATCTTTATGTTATCAGGGGAAATATATTCCTATCTTAGAACAACAACTGAACGAAGCATCGTAGAAGAAAATCAAATTTTTTGTAGGTGGAGTGGACAAATGTTTCATTCCTGTGTGCTCATAATGAATTAATTATATACCAGCTAATGCAACTTTAAATTCATTAAAAAATGTAGTGATGAAGTTAGGAGTATTTTCAGACAACAGAGCTGCAAAGTTCAGTGTCTCTATCTGCTCTTGACTTCCTGGTATTAAACAAAAAATTCACACTTGTGAAGGTGCCAACCTGCTTTTATTCAAATAGTGGTTTTCTTTGGCTCCTTCTGCATCTTGTGCATTCCTGATCATTAAACTTCAAAGTCGGTATTTTTTTTATGAGATCTGAGTTTGAGCATCTTTGGGTGAGTTTGATTCGCTTCCTTGACTGCTTGGGTAGACAATCTGTTCCTCGTTCTGGGATGCGAAGGTTATATTTGCAAATGGATGGATATTTTTTCTTTGACATGAAGAGAACAAGAAATTTTAAAAGGTGGTACAACTGGGCCACACTCAATTTACTTTGCTCATCTAGAGACCTTCTACAGAGCAGTTTTTATGGTTTTCTTTCCCAACTGTTTTCCACTTGCATAGGGCTGCCATGAGTTTTTCATCCTCTCCAATATGTTGGCAACCTGTTGCTACCCACACCTCTCATCAGGGTTTGAAGAACTATTGTCTCCAAAAAACCTGTCTTGGATGATTTTGCTCAGAGTCAAGGGGAAATTCCCTTAAATCTGCTTCCAATTCTCTTTTTATCGAGGAATGGTATCTCTAATGCAATGAATCTAGATTAATCTGGTTAAATACCTTGTACTCGCTAAAATGTGACACTTTTCAGTGCTTCCCCACTCCCCCTTAGTCTGGGGGTTCCCTAGAGTTCCCAAGGAAGCAGCGAGCATTGTATCTACAGCCAAGTGGGACAGAAACGCTGCATACAAAAAGGTGGGAACTGCTAATTCCTGTAGCTTAATGCAGGGGGAACCAGATCTGTATGCCTTCTTCCCAGCTGGATGATGAGTGAGGAGTACCTGGGCTTGGCGGATCTCTCTGCCCTGGCTGTTCCTCTGCCAGCCCCCTAAGGAGTGATTACCTCTTCATCCGTCCTCCTGTAATGCAAGCAATTCCTTCATCATCAGAGTTCAAGATCAGAGTTAACATCATCTTAGATGACAATTTAGAGAAAAGAGTCAAATTATTAATATATCCTGAAATTTTGGAGTTACAAAGCCGTTACTTGTCCAGACCTGTAAAGATTGTGAAATGCAAGTCTTGTGATTCTGATCTGGTGAAACCTGTTTTATTACCTTCCTACTAGTTTTTCTGACAATAGAAATCCAAGCAAAGTCAGATGTCAGAATACATGGTGATCATATCTCCTCAGAAGTCATTGTAACACGCTGTGAAAATATTTACAAGCTTCCAAGATGAGACTTTTCCTGGTTAGGGAAATCAAAGAATAGTTTTCCCAGCAGGCCTGCAGTTAGCTCATCCAAATTGCTTCTGTTTTAATTGGATGCGTTTCCTTTAAGCAGCTAGAAGATGAGAAATATTTGACTTGGGCTCTACAGGAATGGAAGCCTGTTGCCCAAGACACAGCCACTCTGCAAGAAAAAAAAGCCAACCAGAAAAGAATTCAAGTTTGTTGTGCGTTTGGACGACAAAAATCCATGGTGCCTTTGACAAACAAAATCCCGGATTGAGGAGTGAAAACTTATATTCTGATTTTTTGATGTGAAAAATAAGGATAGTATTTTATGTAGATTTTCTAGTATGTGGAGTCTTTTGCTACCTGAAGTGAATTGAGGTGGGCCTCTATTTTGTCTTTTTGTCCACAGCATACTATTACTGTTTTTCAACCTGCACTTTAGAAAATATTTTTGTCCAAATTTCTTGTTTCTAAAACTTGTTTCAGAGGCATTGCTAAGAATAAATAAAAAGAAGTAGCCTTCATTAAAAGCTACTGCTTTTGTCTGGAAGAACAATGTAACATTGTGCATGAAATCAGTTTTTCAGTTACTGGAGACTTTTATTTCTTTTTTCCAGAACGTGTCTGTGGAGGACTGGTTCCCCTAGGAATCGTTGTCGTAGGGAATGGTGAGACCAGATACCCATAACTGAGGAGGAAATGATCTTGTGCTAGAATGGTGTTAAAAGCTGCGCTCTCAGGATTTGAGGATGATGGCTCTTTGTGGCCTGGGAGACATTTGGTTGTAAATTGAAGCCATTGAAGCACACTGTAGATGATGGTCTTTGGATTGAAAGAGACTATGTGGACATTGGAATAATGAGGTTGAGAAATTTTGGCCTGGAGGCCTTGAAAGGGACTCGGGGCTCCTCTGACAAGAAAAGGAGAAGTCCTTGACCTCCCTGGCTGTTTCCCACTGTCCGCTGCTGCAACTTGTGGTTTGCTCAGCCTTGTTTCCTTTGACTGCTGGAGATGTTGTTCCTCAGGTGGTGTGGACCATAGCAGTGGGGTTAGTTTCAAGTGTGGTTGGTGATCTCTTTGTCAACTAGTTCTGCAGACTTGCCCTGTAACCGGTGGAAGCAGGCACCGCCGGCAGGAAATGCACTTCCCCTTAGATGTCGGTATTGGGAAGAGATCAGTCTCGGTTTAGAAGCGTCTGGATCTGCGACTCCCGTGAGGGCAAGAGAATGATCTACCGTATGGTAGATCAAGGTAGATGTGAATCGAATCGGTGAGGGCTTTTCGGCGATACCGGCGCTGAATAATGGCAGTTGTTCATTTGGATTGAAAAAGTACAGGTAGCACCTTCTTTTTTAAAATTGGGATTTCTTGGTAGTTCAGCTATACTCCATCCCCATATGGAAAATACCAGTGTTTTGAGTGTGTTCTGTCAAATAATCCCTTCCCTAACCTCCTCCCCACCCCCCAAACCAGCAAACAAAAACCCCCACCCAAACCTACTGCACTACTTGGATTTCTTGTAGAGGAGACTCTAAATGTCACCCGCTTCTAGCAGTTTGATGCATTTTGGAGATGCAAAGCCTGTAGCCCCGCGGATGGGGGAATATTGTCCTATGCCAGTCTCACGTTTTCCATTCCTCAGCTTTTGTTAGAGGACTCTTAACCACGTGGGAAGCGCGAGGTGGTCATGTGTCAGTCATGCTAACCTGCCGTGCACTCTGGCAAGGTTCCTGGACTTTTCATAAAAGAGATTCAAGGATCGAATGAAGCCCGCATATCTTGTTCCATGGGATTAGCGAGATGCGTTAGCAGTGAATAACGTTAGTCATGCGTTTGGGCTTTCTATATTTTACCGTCTGCCTTTCAAAAACGTGAGATGGTGTTTCCCTGGTGCCGTAACATTAGGTGGATCGCGAAGAGCACAAACGCCAAGTGATTTGTTTTTAAGGCACTGAAGGAATCGTAGACTTCATATTTGTTGTTTATTGATTAATATTTAATGGAAGGTGAAATAAAAAATTAACTAGGCAAATGACTCAAACATGCTAAAAAGCAACGACGCTGTCTTGCTGTGGCTGAGAAATGACAAGGAATTTCTAAGAATAGAAGCAAATATATTAACGTATAGTGATGGCACAGTGAGTCAAAAGAGATGCTTTGACTGAGAGCGGTGGACACATCCCACTGAAAAATCATGCAGAAAGCATCTTTCATACCGAGTTTAGCACCCTGTGCATCACTAATTAAATCCAGTAGATAGTTCTTCTCAGAAAATACTAATAATTGTTTTTTCACTGGTGTTATGGAACAATTTAAGAACAATTTTATTTTATTAGAGGAATGTTTAAAAAGCCCACAGGACTGGCAAAGCCCTATAAATTCTCTGTTAGGTGAATGGCATTTTGGGGGTTTTTTTGGTTTTTTTAATATCGTGGCTGTTTTAAACACCTGCTGTTCGAGATCTTGTAGTGTACTTATCTTAGGAATAGATTCTTTTTTGCCCACTGCGAGTAAATAGCAGTCTATCATTTTATTTATTCGTTATTTTTAATGACGCCTCATTTTTCACAACACTCTTCTGGGTATTGTTTTTCACGACCAAATCTGAGTCTGCTTTTTCATGTGGCTGTCAGCAGCAACTTAGCAGAGACGAAACCAGAAATAGTCCAAAATACTGATTTTTAGGAAAGGGAGGGGCATATCACCAGTGGAGGTTGTGATGATTCAGTGCCTCATGGGATGAAATCTGTTTTACTGGACATCTGTGACATTTCTACCCTGCAATTTTTTCCAAAATAATGCTACAGGCTGATGTTATTTCAATTTAGAATTCTGATCCATCCTCTTTAAAACCAGATAAAGCAATAGTGAGTAAGGTGTTTTCTGGGTGCTATATGTAGGGAATCGCCTAGAAGTGAACTGGTAGTGTGAGCACTGCCCAGCGTGCAAGCCTGGGACACTGAGCGTTGTTGACAGAGCAGAATATCTCCTCCTTGGCTATTGTTTGGCAAATAAAGGCCTCTTTTTGATTACTACTTCCAGTTTTTCTTTATTGCTCACCGTAAGCTGCATTTTGTGCTGAAATTCTCCCCTCTCTCCCTGAAAAGCAATATGTGAAGTCAAGGTTGGCCGAAGTTCTCAGCACTAGAGTGTATGCCAATAAATAGGAGGAGTAGAAGAAGCACGTAGCAGTTGACTGCTATTTTAATTGCATTCTGTAATGTTGTAGTGAAACTTTGGAACTTCCCTCCCCCCCCCCCCCCCCCCCCCGAAATCAGAGGAATGTTGAGGTTTTTATCTGTAAACGAGCGGGCTGGTAGAGATTCAGTTTGTCTATTTGAGCAAGGTATATTAGACAGCTCCAAAGCAGGTCGTGCCACCGTGGGCAAAGAGGAATTAATGCCTAGAGTGGGCCTGATGTTTCTCGTGTGCAGAGCAACGGCAATGCAGTTAGATCAGTGGAAATACCAAGCCTACATGTTACGTTAACTAGATGAGGGCAGGAGACTAAACTTGATGCACAAATACAAAATCGGGACTTGAAACACTTTGGGATCCTCTCTCTGTCCTTTATGTGTGTGCTCATTTCCACAGTGTCTTGCTGTACCTACACAGTTCAAAATACGCCCTTTGACTACAGTGTGTTTGTCAGTCATTAGGCTGATGGTGTGCTCTTTGAAAGATCTTTTTTTATTGTGAGAAAACTATTCTGAGACCTATAGATTAGGCAGTGCACACGCACTAACCCGCTGGAGGCAAAAAAGAAACCTTTAATCTCTGTTAAAACTCTCTGTGTCAAATATAATAGCTGGTTTCAGCAGTATTAAACCAACTTCATTAGAATATGGGAAGGGGAAACAGGTTTTAAAGGCTGGTTTTAGCAAGTAATCAACGGTCTCCCAGATGGTCCAAATGTGACTTGTTCAACACTCCACATGGTAAAAAAAAAAAAAAGAAAAAGAAAATAAAACCCTCAACACCGGCCTGCACGTGTGTGTATTTGTGTGTGTGTTGGCTCCGTGCTCGCACATGTTTTCGCTGCGAAGGTGAAGCTGTGCAGGCTCTTGGCACATGGGCTCTTGGCTGGTGCCGATGGAAAGGAACCCAAGGGCTGCCTTGGGCGAGATGCAGTGCTGGCCGTTCAAACCAGGGCGCTCAGGTGTTTTCTCTCTTTCCTGGGATACGCTTACTTTCACAGAAGGCAAGGCTGCAAGGTGTATTTAAATGTATTCTGAATTTGTAACGGTGGCTCTAGTTTTTCCACCAGTTTTACTGTCCTTGCACTGAAAAACGGTTCTGCTTTAACCCGTTACGAAAACTCGTAGTGTTTAGCTCATTTTTGCTGCCTTGTAGCCTTTATGAGAGAGTCTTTGTTCTTGTCAGATGAAAGATTGATGCGGCTGTATGAACCAGAGCACGCGCTGGAGGTGCATCTAGCATGCTGGACTAATCGCTTACTTATCAATATTCATGAGCCATCTCATTTAGCGGGTGCTCTTGGGACTTGATTAAAGTAAGCAACACTGCTATTGGTGCTTTAGCTGTAGAAAGCTTTATCTAAGACGGAGCTAGTGTTAGCCTTGTTGTCAATGCTAGCTCTGACTACCTGTGGCATTTCACAGGACATCCGTACGGCGTATCTGCGGAGCTTTTTCTTAAAAGGGAGTCAAACTGCGGCCATAGAATAAATTTGAAATCACCTCTGTGAAGCGTTTATTGCTCACTCTTGTAATGAGTCCTTTCTGTTTACTCCCAAAGGTCCAGAGGAAGAAATGACCATGTAGATTCTACAGCTTGGGTGCAGCATAATGGGAAATGGTGAATGGAGCGGAGCTGGTCTGCAGCCTTGAAAGCAGCCGTTCTGTGGACCACTAGGCAGTCAGGGACACCTTACACGCCAGAGGCATTCTCCACGTCGCTCGCTGGACACACGCGGGATTCTTTTTAATTTCTTAGGTTGGAATTCAAGATTCCTTTCCTTCAATTTTTAAACAGTTTTAAGATTGTATCGACTACAACGAGTGGAGCAATATAATCAGCAGCAATGGGTGACATGACAAATAGCGATTTTTATTCCAAGAACCAAAGAAATGAGGCCAACCATGCAGGAGAGTTTGGGTGCACACTGCAAGAACTGCGCTCCCTCATGGAACTTCGAGGAACAGAAGCAGTAGTAAAAATTAAAGAGACATACGGGGAAACAGAGGGGCTCTGCAGACATCTGAAGACATCACCGACAGAAGGTAAGCTGTTTCCCTTCAGTTGAATATGCGACTTTGCATAAGGGTTCTCCAGGTAGTGAGAGAGGTTTGGTTTCAAACCTGAGCACAGTTCTCATGGTGCTGCCTTTATTCCCAACAGTAATAAACCAAAAGAAGAGTCTTCAGAGAAAGAAGGTAAAAACAGTCTAGCTGTAGTTAAAGCTAGCAGGAAAATGAAAGAGGTGCTATTTATTCAGACAGCTAAATGCTTTAATTCTTCCTTAAAGGGCAGACAAAAAAAAAATCAGCACTTGTTTTATGGCATTATAAAGAGGCTTTAACATACATGCTCTTGTGGGTAAGAAGGTGCACACTAGTTGCTTCAGAAGAATTTCTAGGTATTTAGACATCTTGAGAATAGGAAACGACCTTTTGAGAATACACGTTATCTTACTTTGTTTGTAATATATATATTTTGTGGTTACAAATCTTGACTTACTGTATTACTATAGGTAGTTTTGCATAAATTACCAACATGTGACTGTATCTATGTTTTTTGTTAGGTGGACTTTTTGTATGTATAATTAATGAACCTTACTTTCTTATGTTTGATAATACCAATCATAACTTTTCACTATCTGTTCTTCTAAATGTTTTTGGAGCTCCCCACCTGATCATCAATCATTAGCCTAGTTTTCAACGCTCATCGCAAATATCTCCCCATAAAACATTGACAATGGTGGGATGCTTCTCTCTCCTCAGGCAATTTTCCTGTTCACCAATTCCTTCTCTTTTAGTGCAAGTAAAATTCTGTTTAAGTCTAAGAATTCTGTTTTCATCGCTGTATTTTCATCTCCAAGGACTATTAACGCTTTTGGAAATTATACAGTCTTTGAGTCTATAATATTTATCTTGTCTTGTAAAGTAGCCAAGATGTTCCTTTTAAGTTATTTTCTTTTTCAAGAAGATAGAAGTGTTGGCTTTATTCCATTCTCTCCTTTTCAAAATTAATCATTTAGTTAACTCCTCTGTTTAAATGCTAGAAAGTCTTGAATTATTGGTGTAATCATAAACATGTCAATTACAGCGTCACATAGTGTGATGATCTAAATTGCACTAGTGGGAGAGTCCCAAAGGAGCAGCTATCAGTGCCTAGTCTTCAAGTAAATTCTTCACGGTCTGACACTTGATCATATACAGTCTTGGTTTTGTTTAAACAGTATAAACTATAAAGCTGTGAACAGTACCTTTTCAGGAAGGGATTATTAAGCTATAATTCTGTATTAAATGAGCAGCAAACTTTGGTAGTTGCTTCAACGTTCACGTGAAACCTTGCATTCTAGAGTAGCTAGTGGCAAATGGAACATTTTATAACAGATCTCACCCATTTTCTAGTCTTAACCCAAGTATCTGAGCCTTCAGACAGAACCTCTTCTCCTACCTGGACACTGTTCCCAGTAGGAGTGCTGAGGTAGGGAAATGAGACCCTCCCTCTTGTCTGGGATTCCCAGATGTCCATCAGTCTTTCAGAAAGTGGCCTAGCAGTTGTTGCACTCCAGAGGGTAGACTCTTCAGAGAATACACAATGGTTCTGACATACCCCTGATGCGCTTGGGGAGTTCCAGACAGAAGAGCAGGATCTTTATATTTACATGACAGAATAAACACTGATTTATAAATATCCCACTAGGGATTCAGCATCTGGAATATCCCTTAGTGGTTTATAGAATGTCAAAGATGAAGTCTCTGTCTGGGTGAACCGCAAGGGCACTTCAGTGACTGCAGTAAAGTTTTGCCAACTCATTCTACCGGTTACTTGGTCAATGTGAACTTCAAAGGAGATGTTAATTGCATTATCTGTTCAATTTGTGACATAAGAGAAACTTAATTCCTCATATCGGAACAGAGTGTATGGCTCCAACTAGTGTGGCATGCTGACTCCAGCAGTAATCTATCTCTGATACTTCAGATAAGGTAACTTTCCTCTGAGCCTTACGTGTACTTCATCACTTGTGCATTAGGGAAAAACATTTCCAGCTTCAAATGGCAATCAGCATAGCCTTGGAATCATGAAGACTCTCCTGGTTTTTAATTTTAAATTAGATCATGTAATAGGAATTCCCAGTCACGCTAAGTTTTCATCTTCTTTTTCATTGTTTTGCTTGGAAAAAATTGTTTTGGGAGGGAATCACTCTGAAATATGTCATGTCAAACTCAGAATTTTTCATTTGAGAGAAGGTAACCATAAGAATTCGATAGAAAAGCTTGAAAGGCTTTTGTCAAATATAAGCATGGGTTTAGATGTAAGCCCCTAGCTAATGCTCTTCTTGTATCCAAGCGCAGTGAAGAAAGTTAAAATACAGTGAAGAAGATATTCTTGAAGATACGACTGTTCTTAGAGGAAAGAAACATAATAGTTTCTTGTATGGAAATGGAATTTTAACATTACATAGACAGGACTTACAAATAAAATACTGAGATATGTAGTGGAGGCTCCCATAGAGTTTTATCTTCTGGTATTTGCAGCAAACCATGGATTCCCCGTGGAGTATCTTTATGAAATCCCATAATTTACCAGTATGCCCGAAAATCGCTTTTCCAACCAGCCTCTTTTTTTGGGGAAGCACAACTGAACTACTTCTATTTTTTATAGTTTGGAGTGCTGCACATTTTACACCATTTTATGAGGTATAACAGAATAAGCATTACTGCAGGGCACTACTTCTTTCAGTAAACCCAATAAACTCTTGCTGAGGAAGAGTCCTGGGTAAATACGAATGAAATAGCAAGGAGGACTTGACAATAGAATTTGGTTCTTCCCAGGCTTGTAAGCTTTTTCAGCATTTATTTTCATAAAGTCTTTGTCCTTTTGTGGGTTATGGCTTAAGTAGTTACTGTAACAGAGGGGGAAAAAATATATCCCGGAAGCAAGCACATTATAATTTGGTTAAATGTGCCTGGGCACCTATTTACACAGAATGACTTGTGTAAAATCTGAATTTACTGGCTTGCTCAATATTTAGAAAATAAGGAGTAGCAATTAGCTCAGAGTTTACTCAGCAATGCATTTCCCACGTTAATATTTGATGTACCACCTATGGACGGGTAGAATCAATCGCTTATACGTATAAGTGCGTTTTGGAAGCTGTGTTTTAAAGGCCTTGAACTTCTCAAGGTAAGACTTTTTATGCATAACTCAAATGTTATTTATACTGTTGTGAAGATACACACCTACCAGTGTTTTCTGATCTCGTGTATTAATCAGTGTGGAGCTTGAAAAGTCTGCTGAATGTTGACTAGAGTAATATTTGCATGCTGAACAAATTCATAACATTATTATGAATTACAAAGATTCGATCTCTTCTTTATATTTTCTTTGGTCGCTTGTCTAACTGTAGATGCAGTGTGGATCCCAGCTCTCAGTTATGCCTAAGGGATTCCCTGCATTGAAGGGATTATATTATAATGAAAAGCTACCATTTAAGTGCTCATGAAAAGAACCTCCCCAAAACCTATGGAAGTATGAAAGTATGTGGAAAAAAATGCAAATATATGTCTCCTTGAGTTGTTGCGAAAAATATTTTTATTCAGATTAGTTTCACTTTTGTTATTCTAGTAATACAGCAAAGGAGCAGGATGTAGCTGTCGTTTGGCAGAACAACGCTGAATCCCCCATTGGGCAGAGCTGTGATGACAGTTGTATGATTTTCCATGCAATCGGAGTCTCCGAGGCCCGCTTGAGCATTGGTGATACCTTATAAAGGACAGCTGGTAAAACAGGATGACTTAGTTGGATGAATACCAAATGAGACTGGAATCCACTCTGTCCAATGCTTTGCCCATGATTTTGTGTAGTATGCACCCATTTGCAGTAAGTTTTTAATCTACCCTCCCTTCCTATTACAAAAAATGTTTATTCCTTAGAAGAATACATTATTGAATTAATGTCCATGATTTTACGCTTAAAATACCTGGATGCCGTCGTTTCCGATGTGCGTGAAAAGTGAAGCGACGGGTAGCGATGCTTCTTTCACTTTTATATAAAGAAAAAAGTTTTTCCGGTGGCACTATCTGTGCGATCAGGCCTGAAACCGCAGCTCCAGAAGGATGTTACGTGTGGGCGATAGTGTTACAGCACCGCCGGAGAGGTTCTCCTCTCGGTCTTTAGCGGATACCTGATAGGCTGCGCGTCTGGAAACGGTCTGCTGGGTGCGGGAGCAGTTCAGCTGTGACATTATGGCCTCAGCCGGAAGAACCTATTTTAATATGAAAAATACAAGTTTTGGGGATTTTTTTTTTAACTGTAGTTCTCTTGGCAAGAGAAAGTAGCAAGGAGAAGTTAAGTGACAATATTTCTAGTGTAGAAATTGGCTTTTTAATCATCATAGCTACCCTTAGTTAAGCTAGGTACAAGGTAAGGTAATCTCTTGAAACGCACATTTGTTATATAGGAGATAGGGACTGAGGCTGTGTAGGTGTATTTATTTTTCACTATTACAATCTAAAAAGCCTTTCACGCTTTTAACTTGGAGGTAAAAATGAAGAAAGACTGAGCACAACAAAATGAACCATTTGCTTCTAGTCCTCGTTAGTTTTGGTTCCTCAAACCTGTTTCTGTAAAAATACACTGTTAATAACCCAGTATTCTACTTCTGAAGCTGATCTTGCTAGTACATACTGAATTTCAGTTAGGTGCACCACTATGTTGTTGTAGGTTAAATTAGCTACAGATGGGTAAAGAATTTAGAAACAAATTTCGAAAGGAACGAAAGATGCTTGATTCAGACAAATAGAAGTTTAAAATAGAAATATGAAATAATGGATTGCCAGAGATTGAAATCTGTAAAACCACACTGTCAGAACTAGATCATGAAAGTGGAGAGATTGATACTATCATCATTTTAGCTGTTGTTAAAAGTATACACTTAATCATGCATCATCCATCAAATATTATGTATAAGTTCAAGATTTTCTGAAGTTACTTTAAATTCAAGCTTAGGATGAATGTTATTCTACTCATGAAATGATTATTTTTAAAAAAAAGAAAACAAACGCTTTGTTGCCTGCTCTCGTAAAGTAGATTTTAAGAAATTGGTTGTGAGGCTGAGCTGAAGCATTTTGGAAGTCTTCAAAGCGGCGTCTTGAAAGCAGCATGAGAGAAGGCTCTCTCCGGATCGCCATGCTGGCTGATTCCTCGTCCTTATTTGTGGGGTCACAACGGAACTTGCAGTTCAGGCCAATTTGCCGACACACCCAGGCCAGAAGCCAGACTCCAAGTACACATCTAGTCCTTATTTGTACATGTTCTCTCCACATGGAAGGATTGGTTTAAACAATGAAAACAGTTTTCCCTGTGAAAAAATGCCTTAAGTATTGTCACGGGGAAGGCCTCCAAGCGTTGCATTTTGCAGCACTTTTTTCCTACCTTGCATGGGAAGAAAAAAACGCCCCTTAAACTTATTTCCTGCAGCATGAAGCATGGCTGAGCTCTTAAGAACTTGTTGGGAACTTTAGATTTTTCTGTAGTCACCTCAATAAACACTTGTTGCCTCTATTGGCCCGCTCGGGTCCCCCCAGCGCCCCCCGCCTGCCCCGGGGAGCTCTGTTCAGTCCGAGGATGGTTGGCTAAGAAGGACGGCGGGTTCTGGACGTGCTCCTTCATTTTGAAGTCACCGTTGCAGTTGCTGAACCCCTGACAGGTCCCACCGATGGCTTTGTACCGCCGGTACCTTTGGGGCCATGCCCGGGAAAGCTCCAGCGGTGCCTGCTGCCCCGGGAGCAGTGGGAAGGGCCACTGGGGGCTCCTCCTGCCCTTGCGCTCCCTGTGGAGAAAACACCCGGAGCCGTTATTATTTACCTGGCTTTTTGCAGCTCTCTTCTATGGGAAACACTGGGTCTGACCCGAGTTCATGTTAAACACCGTTGTCGTAGGAGGTCTTTTGAGATTGTGAACAGATGGGAAAAATCTAGGCAAGACGGTTGTGTGTTAATAACTGCTGTGAGGTGAGGAGTTCTGCTTTGGCACACAGCGCTGTCTCCAAGCCCTATGAAAAGTGCCTGCTAAAGTTGTAATACTTGGCCTCAGCGAGGTTGAAGTTGGCTCTTCTATTTCTGCGTTCCGATGTGTGTATCAGCCCAGTGCCGCGCTGTCGTACTGGCTCGGGGGGTTCTGCACTGCACTCCTGGTTTGCAATGACAATTGCAAGCAATGACACACGCAGACTCAGGGGTTAGACAAAATGGTTTTGTACATAGAACAGTTCAGGTTGGAAAAGACCTTAATGCCCATCCAGTCCCACCCTGGGACAGGGACACCCCAGTCCTGTCCCTGGGCAGGGACACCTCCCACTAGACCAGGTTGCTCCAAGCCCCATCCAACCTGGCCTTGAACCTGCAGGGATGGGGCAGCCACAGCTTCTCCGGGCAACCCCGGGCCAGGGGCTCACCACCCTCATGGTGAAAAATGTCTTCCTAATATCTAATCTAAACCTACTCTCTTCCAGAGTATCACTCCATGCCCTCGTAAAAAGTCCCTCTCCAGCTTTTCTTGTAGGCCCCTTTCAAATACTGGAAGGCATCTGACGTTCCTGCTGCCCGCAGTGTGTTATATATCCATAAAATAATATCTGCATGCTTAATGATTTGAGAGGAGTGCATGGAGCATTCTTGGCTACTGCGGTTATTTTCCTTATCTAATATTTCCATTGTTTGTGTAATGGAAAAGCAAACATTCTTCCAAAGGTTACCCAAACATAAGCATCTCAAATGAATGGCTTAGATTTTTCTAAGTGATAAGTATAATTTCATTGCTGGTTTTGTTTCTGGGTTTTGGCATGTCGTGCCACTTGCTGATTTACTTTGGCTTTGTTCATTTACTTGGAGAAAACTAGCGCAATATTGCATGATGCATTTTTCCCCATGAAGCTTTTAAAAGAAATATAAGCTAGATCACCTGCTCCTTTGAGAATCTTAAATGGTTTGCAAAAAGCTTCTCCATGTGTAACCGGCCTTGCTTTAAAGTAGGGTTAGGAAAGGAGGAAAGCAAGGGAATGTCTTCTGCCTGTTGTATTAGGTAGCGTCAGAGATTTTCGGAGGCCACTGCTGATTTATTTATGCCATTACCCAGGAGGTCATCTTCCTTTCAACGATTATCTTATGTTAGCAGGTGCAGCACTTTTAGAAAGGCTGTTTTCATGCAAACTGAATTCCCCTTCCCTTGAAGACAGTACATTAAATGGGTGCAGGCAGCGTTTACTGACTACAGCCATATATTCTGCTGTTGCACCTCCGATTTAGGTGAACAGAGTCATAAATGGGTGGGAGATTTTGCACCTGTTTTGCACAGGTCTGATGTTTGCTGGTTGTAATTAGCTCAATTACGGCTACAATGTGTTGTAAGTCAAAAGAAAGTCTGGCCCAGCAACTTGAAGTAATTTTTTCCCTCTTTCCGTAGAGGTTATCGTAGGTTAACGTTTGCCATGATGTATTGTGCCCGGGGTTTCTCCTTGATCTAGATACAGTGATGCAATACGGTTTGTCATTCCCCTTTTGCAAAATAATAAGTGATGGAAAGTGTTGCCATTATGTGCTGCAGTTGATAAATGTGTAATCCCATTCTTAAAAATAGTGGTTTGAGTTCGTTGGCGTGACTAGCTTGTTTGTGGTGTGAAAAAAGATGAGGCCAGATCTTTAACATAATAGCAACAGTGTACTTAATGATGGGGAAAGTAATTTTTAGATTTCATGGGCTCTGGCAGTTACGTCGGTTGTCGAAATTGCGAAGTAGGGTTACGTTCGTGGTACTCCCTCCAGAAAAAGACAATTTGCCCTTTGCTTGGAGGATCAAAAAGCTATTCTGCCGTGTGCACTTTCACGCACGCCTATCAAAGTGGCTTCTGTGGTGGGGCAGGAAAAGCTGTACGTTTTGTCGGGAATGGTAAAGCAGGTCGCGGAGGGAAGAGAGGAGCAGGGAGCTGGTGCTGAGCTGGGGCGCAGGCTGGCCTCGGCGGAGCCGCCTGTCTTCTGCGCAGCCGCTGTCAGAGTGACGGGGCTGCAGGGGCAAAAATAAAAAACAGGCATGTAATGAATACCTCACTTCTATTGTATTGCAGGGCTTAGAAATCCATAAATATATATAGTGTGTCAGCCTTGAGTGAGAGCTGATTTATCTTCATTTTGTTCTTGTTTTGAGAAAGCTGCAGGAAGAAAGCAAAGTCCATTATACCAAATGAATAATCCAATCGATGTAGCCGGTTTGCCCTTGATGAAATTAAGCTTTGTCTTTGCAGTATATCAGAGAGAGCGAAGGGGGGGAGTTGCCTTATTTTGCCAGTGTCCTGTGAAAGCAAACAGTTGACATGCAGTGCTTTTATCCTTGTGTGACTGGCCCTGCTAGAGGAGCCCTTAATCAGTTGTCTCAGCTGACGCTTACAGGGGTGCCAAAAGCAATCCCTTTACAATGCCACCTTAAAATTTAAAGATAAAATAATTACTTGTATGGGCAAGTAATTATATGGGCACTCCCAAACTTTTTGTGATGCTGCTTCCAGCTGAGCCATAGGAATTGGAAAACTTTGCTACTAGAGTTTTTGTAAGGGTCATCTGTGGGTTGGGCAGATGATGACAATGCCGTTCCTCACAATCATTGGAAATTTGCAATGTTTTTTTACTCAACAACACATTCATATGTTTTTCAGGAAAGAGGATACTTGTTGAAAGAGAAAAGGGGTTTTGGAGAAAGTATTGAAAAGTCTTGTTACTGGTGCAGTGGCGTTCAATATGCAAGTCTACGTTTAGTGGCCTTGCAGACCGAATTAGCGTGACTGAACAACCAGTCGTTTTGGGGTTTGTTTTTTGACAATAGCTAATATGAACAGACTTGGGATAAGATGTGTCAGCTGCAGTAATGATTTCCTGCCTCCTGTCCCTTTTTGCAATTGCTGCTTACCCTTCAAATCTAGACTGATCAAGTTTACTGTTTCCATCTGTTTTCCAAGAAGTCAGAGGTTGATGGTGCTTGACCTGCCAGTTATTTATAAAGGTGAGGTGAGTGGAAAATAAAGCCAAAGATGTATTTTTGGCAGTCAACTCGATGTGCTTCCAAGACAAACATAACTGCATTTCCTCAATACAGATTCCCTTTAATGTGATGCATTGGGAGTTTCTGACTTGCCTTCTAAGTATCTCTAGAAATCATTGCTACTCTGTCTCCAGTGATTTTTTTTTCCACATCTGTCTAGGTGTTCTAAAAAATATGCTTGCAGTTGCCAATCCTGAAAGGTGTAAGGACAAAGGCCTCCCCACACATCGTCAAAAATTGATGATCAAGTTTGAAGTAAAAAACCTGTTTTCACTAATAATAGATGACATAGCCTGGCATAGCTTCCAGCATGGTATAGGACCTTTCTTTAACTTTTAAAGAAAAAAAAACACCAAACCTTTCTGAATGCTCATTAGGACTCCCATTCCTTGCCCTTGCCTTGCAGCTGGGAAAATAATGTGTTTTAATGTCCCGTCCTTATTGCCAGTCCAGAACTTGGCAATGCAACCACGGGTTATATTAAATGCAGAGTATTTCTGTTGTATAATAGAAATAGCTGGGTGTATGTAGCTGCTATTTCTGTAACAATAGCATTTACTAGCCCTTGTTTCCTCTTTGCTTTCAAATGAAATTCTTCAGGGACTGCAGATACTCTTTTCCCACGTGGATTGTGAGCTGAGTCAGTCCTGTTAAAAGGCTCGAAAACCTGAGCTTTCCACGGGCCGTGCGGCTCCCTTGATCGTTCCTCGTGCATTTGGTGTCAATCTGTCCTCCCCACTGCTTCCCACAGAGCAGCCCTCTGTTTCGGTGGGAGGGCAGTTTTGGTGTAGTCCTCTAAGGTACAAAAAGACTGAAAAAATGAATAGGAGGAAGGAAAGTGGACCCAATTTATAGAGTAGTTCAAAAGCTGTCATGATTCATTTTTCTGATTAGCCTTGGAGATGAGGGAAAACAGGGACTAGCCCACTTCTTCACAGGTGTGCTTGAAAGGAGAGCTTGCCCTTGAAGTAGCTACAAAAGAACGAGAGGAGAATTTTCTTAATGCATTCAATAAGTATCCTATTAATGGCAGCAGAAACTCACTTTGACTTCCTAAATGAGGGCACGGCTCTTCAGATGCTATAGGCTGAACACTATTTGTTCAGGATCATGTCAGCATTAGTGCAGGAAGACAAATGTATGGGAATGCTCTAAAATAGTGCAGCTAGTAATTGATAATCTTAGCACTTAGCATAAGCATTATTCTAGGCAGCTTGGTTAATTCTTTGCTTAAACAACATTATGAATCTACTTGTACCTTTTTTACAGTTTTTCTAGCAGTTTCAAGTCATTACCTTAGTTTGGCAGTTTGGGTGGCAAATTGGAGCACTGTGGGTTTCCTTGTGCTGGTCTCACTTTAGTCGCGCCTGGTGGCCCCTACCCTTTCCCTGGCACAGGGTCTGAATTTTAAAGGAATGATGATTCCTTTCTGAGCCACAGGGTTTTGGGGTTTTTTTTTGAGGTTTTTTTTTGTTGTTTGGGTGGGGTTGTTGTTGTTGTTGTTGTTTTTTTAAATTATGCTCTGAAGTGGTTTTGCATTCATTAAAAAACCCAACAGCTCACGAAGTAGAGAATTATTGAATCACATCACATCATTCTGCTTTGCTGGTAGGGTCATGGCTTTGCGTGGCTTTGCATGGACAGCAGAGGTCGTCCAGCCTGACATTTGTAGTCTTGCGGTACCGCAGCCAAAATAACATACCATTTCTTGAACTGTAGTCCCGCAGTTGACTTGTAGCCCATGTAAACCTCCGAGTACATAAAGACGACTGCTGTGGTGAATAGCGGTCCTATTAGTGAGTGATAATTGATTAAAAGTTTAGTGGTGGACCTGGTAGCGTAGGATCAACGGATGGACTGTATGATCTCAAAGGTCTTTTCCAACCAAAATGATGCTATGAAAAGGGTAGAACAGCAGTGAAGGGGCTGGCCAAAGTCAGAACCTGTTATTTTCACTGTGCAAATTGTCTAGTGTTTACTTAAAGAAAAACCTTAAAAAAAAACCTTTAAAGCCACCCGTTTCCTACGAAAGTATGATGTGAATTTGGAAAACTATTGAAGGGTGAAGGTGTGCTCACCCGTGGACTGTGTACACGTCTGGTGGGCCGACGCTGAGGGCTTTGGGCCACGGGCTTTTCCTTTGTTCTATTGTTTTCTCAGGTGAGTGAGTCTGGGCGCGAGGGCAGGCTGACAGGCCTGACCCTGGCTCTTGCTGCGCTGACGTACAGCAAGTAGACGTGAAACGAGCTGCAGAACAGCGTGGTTAGTTAAGAGTTGAGAACAATCGCTTTTCAGGCTGGAGAAATAATACGCTGAAGGAAACCCTACAAGTAAATTACTGGTGATTGCCAGTATTATGGGCACATCAAACAGGAGCTACGTTAGTGCTGCAGCTGGCCCTAGGGAGTTAAATTTGCTTATTTTTGGTGCTGGCCTTGTCAGGCACTAATGCTTCAAAGCTATAGGTGCTGGAGGACTCTACAAATAATCTTAAAAATTTACAAGATAGCTAAGGAGAAAGGTATAAACACGTCATTGGGTTTGTTCCCAAGGCAGTCTCTGTGATAGTGTTACGCCTTCTGGTACTTCCCCTGCTTAGAAACACAAACGCTGATCTGCTCCAACCCACAAAGTAAGAATCGTAACCCGAAAGTACAGATGTGAACCCAAACAGAAGTCACCCAAACGCGCCACGCACACCGGATCATAAAACGGATGTGAACAGCGTGTTGTGCTACCGAGAAATGAAAACAGTTTTAGCTGAGTAAGTCTATTGGCTGGGCAAAGATCAGTTCTGTTTTCTTCAATGAGTTGTTCCCGCTGGTTTGGTTTTGTTGAATGCTGTGGTGTGGATGAAGTAATTTGCTTAAATATGAACTATCAGGTGGCAGAATTCATTAAGCTCAAATTGTCTTATTGACTCTTTTAAAGTGACCTCTCAGTAGAGGACGAAGACTACGTCGAGTTCGTTTGTTCCGTTCATGTGTGCTACTGGTCCAAAATACCCTACACAAGCTGAGAATAAATAAGCCTGTATTAATGTTTGTGTTGAATGTTAAATAAATGTCTTGGAAGAAACAAAGATTTTTTTTTTTGCCTCCAGCCCTGAAGAGTGTGCATGGTAAAAGATCTGATTTAAAAATAACTCATAACAATAGCCATTTGAGCATTACCAATATACAAAGACTCTTAAGGTGCAATCAGTGTGTGGGTGTTTTGGTGTGTCATCCCCCCCCCAAATCTAGATGTTATTTTTAATTCCTGATGTTAATCCTATTTAACAAGGATATCAGCGCGGCGTGTTTTGCCATGAGATGCTGGCAGTGCTTTCTGCTGCCCCACTTTTCCTGAGGTATTGATGCTGACGTTAATGTTGCTTCAGCTAGCAGCTTTAAAATTATGGAGAAAAATCTACGTTTCTCCGTGCTATGCAGGGGCAATCAATACCATTTCCTGGATATAAAAATCTTTACGTCTCTCCTGTTCTGCTCTTCTCTCCTATAAATCTTCCCGTGCTCAGCAGCTGCTACAAGGGACACCTCAGCTTGCTATATGGACGTGAAACGTCCCTTCGGGGATGATGCCAGCCGTGCTCTTCCGAGTCACTTGCAGCCACTGTTTACTGTGCGAGGGTGACTGCTGCCATCCTTCCCTGGAGAGTCAACCGAGTGCTTCTGCAAGCCTGTCATCTTTTCTAGCTAGTCGTGTTCACATAGTGACAGCAAACTGAATTTTAAACGAGGCATTTAAAATGAATGCTCTGAATCTGGGACCCGGTTTGGAATCCCCTGGATTTCTTGTTTGATTGGGTCACCGTTTTGTTATGATTTAGTGAGAACTTCCTCCTCTCTCACTATCATTTTGAGCAGTTTAACTTGCATTGTTGCTTAAAAGTCCTGGATTTTATTTGGGGGACTGCTTCAGTCTTCCTACATGTCTTAAAGGATTCAGTTGTGTGAGGTTGCCGTGGTACCTTTGAGTATTTTTGCCGGCTTTATTTGAATTTGGGAGGCGGAAGGAGAGGAATAGACTTAAGCCTGTTTTCATTTTGCAACACTTTGAAAAAGTTCCTTCTATTGTTAAAGATTGAGAGCGTGTCTTACCTGCATGGGACTATCCATGAAAGTTGTGGTAGCCACCTTGGATTAACAAGTGACCGGTGGTGGCTGACTGGAATTAAATTATGCTTCTTGCTGACGCTGTGATGTGAGCGAAATCCCTAGCATATGTGTAGTTAGACAGGCAAAGGGACCTTTGACTGGTACATCTTGCTGCTGGGGGAACGGTTTGAGCTCCATTTGCTGAAGTTGCTGTCTCTTGTATCAGAAAAATCCCCCTCCAAAAGGGGGATTCCCAAAGGAGGAATATAACATTATTGAATTTGGTAGTTAGGGCTTTTTTTTTTTTTCCCATTTGTTAGGTAAATATTTTTAAATGATCTGTCTCGATACTTTTATCATAGTAGAAACCAGGAAAAAAATTATCCAAAATTAATTCTTGTATGCAGAGGAGCTTTCTGAAGTTTCTTAGTTTTACTCTAGAAAGAGGGTCAGATCTTCATGAGGAGGTACCTGCAAGGCTTCTGGGGCCAGAAGAGGGCATGGAGAGCAGAGCAGGAGGAAGCTGGGCACAGGTCCTTGCTTCTGAGCTCCCAACTGTTAGGGAAATGTCATGCGCTAGGAGAGGCGGGTGTTAAGTTTAGCACACTTGCCATCAGAAAACTGCATTCGAGCAGATTATAAGTAGCAAACATAATAAATTTGCTCATATATATGTACTCTCTAGAACACATTTATTCATATTAAAAATTATCCATGGTTTCTTGGGTTATGGAATAGTTGTGTATGTTGGTGTGAGGGGTCGGTGATGATAGAGTTGTTGCCCTGATAAATTTCTGTAATTTAGTAATCCAAACATGATTGTTTCAAGACAAAGCAAAGCATTTAACTGCGTGTACAAAAATGAAAATTGATTGGAAATGGATTTTCTCTTCTTAATCCCACCTACCCCCATGTTCAAGCTTGTGGGCAAAGTAGTGCATCCATTTGTTTGCTATGTGTAAGTGGCAGCATTTATTCTGGGAAATCTCTAGTGAGATATGGAGAACGGGAAGAAGCTATAAACCATTTCTGCATTCTTTAGTATGTAAGACTTGGGTGGTTGTGCAAATGTATGCCCTATGCCCTGCTATGAGCATCTGTATTTTCCATACTTAAAATTCAGTATAATGTTCCTACTTGTGGACTTTTCCCTATCTTAGTTTATGCTTAAAGACCATCTGAAACAATTAACACCGAAGTTGCATTCTAATTTCATACCAAACCATTCTTTTTACAAATTCCTTCACCTGCTTCCATTGTCCTTTGACTAGATCAGTTTTTTCCTCATACATATTTCCTTTGCTGCTCATCTGCTTTTTGCTCTGCATCTGGTACTTTTTCCTATTCTAATGCTTCCTAGAGGTCTTTCTCAAAGATCTCTACTTTTGAATTGCTCGTGAAATCATCCTTGTGGCCTCGGGCAGTTCCTTTTTTATTAAAAGAGATTCCACTGCAACCGAGAGTCTTTTGATCTGGTATTGATCAGGCGCTGTGTTGGGCATTTCTCCTATTTGAATTTAGGCCTTTTGGCAGCACTATATCTTCTTCATCTGTTCACGTCGCTCTATGGAATGGTGGTGATCAACTTAATATTATTTGTACAAAAGGTTGATTATGACTGCATTAAGGATTAAATCTTGGCAACAGATTTAATGCTGACTATTAAAGGCAAATACTTCAGCATGACTCTGAATAAGTATACTTGAGATGTCAAATACAACTGATGCAATTGAGCGAGGTGTATTGAATGAGTAACTAGATGGCCTTCTCTCAATGTATGTACCAGTTTCCAGTTGAAACTATTTTAAGACCAGCATTTCCCTTCAAACTTGGCTTGTGGCTTTTAAAAAAACCCAAACCCAAATTATACAGTGATTTTCATACCATTTAAAACTAGTCCAGTTTTTATTGCTGAATCTTTGAAAAAACAAATTAAAGTTGTTCTTTGCTGGAAGGGCTTTCAAGAAAAATATTTTTGCAAAAAATGAATTTTGAAAACTTCTGCCGCTTTTCACCACATGAGATAATTCATGGTAAAATTCACCGACTGAAGGTCAGTATTTTAAATGACGGGAAAGGTTGGCTGTTTGTGTTCGTGTTTTCAGACATACAAGAATTGTTTTCTGTTAAGTTCTGTCTCCTCGCTTAACCCTTATTTTATTCAAGTTAGTGATGAAATTCCTATTTCCTCCTTAAGCAAGATGATTTAGATTCTGAGTTTTGGACATATCACAAGAATTTTAAATACTATCTAGCAAAGGTATTATTAATTTAACATTCCATGTTTATGACAGTCTTTTACCTGATAAAGTTTTCTAACATTGTTAAAATTAATTGATTTTGGTGCTTTGACTCTTTAATCTACTCTAAGAATCTATCTAATCTAAGAAATCACCATGTAATTATTTAAAAAAAAAATTAGTTGTCAAAAGACTTTAATATAATTGTTGTGTTTGATAGGGAAAGGCTGAAGTTGATAACTATAATGGTATGAGCAGATGCTCACTCTTCAACTTCAAATACCTTTGTTTAAAGTCAAATGTTTCCTTCTTAAGGCTTCATTATACTTACTGAAAAGTGCTCCAGATAGTTTTGGTTTTGAGCACTAGGAGAAACTCTGGAGTAGCAATTTATAGAACCTTAATTAATTGTACCGAATTCAATGTGTAAAGCCAGCTAAGCCAGATAGCGCTTCTACTAGTCCACAGAGATGTACTCATGAGAGTTCTTTACAAGCCAAAGTTTATAGCAGGAACTTTGTTTCTGCCCGAACATCAATGCTCCTTCTTTCCCATTCAGTGTCCAACATCGTGAAAGACTAATTGTACATAATCCTCAAAAATTTATAAGGATAAAATTAAAGAAAAAAATAACGGCTTTGCAGTAGCCAGATGTGTTTAAAAATACCCAGTCTGTAGTACATTGGAAGTGGTGTCACTTATAAAGATCAGTAAACTGGAGAAGAGTGTGTTCGGAAGTGAAAGTAGAGTAGCACCCTCTAGTACGTCGGTAATAGAGGATTCAAACACGTCTCTAGTCAGTGTGAACCGCACCGGCATTACAGCACGTGTTGGCAAGAGCAAAGACCAGATAATAGCCTAGCGACGAAGTGCTGGGCTCCATGCAAAGTAACCCTACTGAAAAGCCAAACGCTGGTTTATTCAGTAATCCAACAACTCATTAAAGGGAGTTGGCAAGCAAAGCTAATTAATAAGCATGTCCGTGTCTTTTCAGAGGTGAACACCTGACGTTGTGTTTGAGTCAGTATGTGTAAGTAAGGTGAGCTGGCAGGCAAAATTAATGCATTCATTCAGTTTATCAAAGGCTAGAGTCTTATATAGCTCCTGCTGGGCTGGGAGATGTTTAAAAGGAGAGGGAATGGCAAATGGTACACGGCACCATTTTTTGTTTCTATTTGGCTGTTATTTTACAGTGGGGAGAAGGAGCACAGTTCATGCAAAAAGAATCCGCCATTAGTGTGATCTTCTCTGCAATAGGTGTAGTTAATGTAGGAAAAAATTTTTGGAGTTTGGGGTTGGGTTTTGTTGGTTTGGTTTGGGGTTTTTTTGGCTTAACGCTTAAGACAAAATTGCATTCCTGGATACTGTCTGTTCAGCGTATGGAGCTAACCGTGGATTTGTAACTACTATCAGCATTATAATAGCAGGGTCCTTAACAGTCCATAGACTTCCTGGAAGAAAACATGATCCAGTAGTAAATTCTTGTCTCGGTAGGCAATGGTATTGCCCAATATTTATTCAGATTAACTCTTCGGTACAACAGGGCTAGGTCCAAGGTACCAGGGGCTCACTAGGGAGGAGAAAAGAGTTTGCTTTTCCAGAAGGGGGTTTATCTGTCAAACAAGAGGATGAAATAGGCCTAGACCTTTACAGACAACCGTGTTTATCGTCAAAAGACCCGGTATTGCCTGAAGTTGTTATGCGGGAGTTTGTTCACTTGGATCTACTTTTCAGCTGGGAATCTGTTGCAATTTACTGCTTGAGTTTGCTGTTCATATTCATCCTTCTAGGCAGCGTACTCAGAGTCTTGCTCTAATCCTTTTGGGAGGAGGAAAAATAGAGAAATTTCAGTCTACAGAAACACTTGCTCAACAGTTTGACCTTTCTGTAAACCTGAATCAGCAACTGATAAATGCTACCTGAAGAGCTGACAACTTTATTTCAACTATTCTAATAAAAGAATCCTAAATAACCAAGTTGCCTAAATAAAGCTCTGAGAGGGCTAGGCTAGCAGACTTAGAAGAGAAATTCTAACTATGGGTTAATTGCATCAAAAAGTATGTCTGACAAAATGGAGCTTCCTCAGTGTCACATTAATGGTGTCGTCCATGCTTGAAAATTGTTTCTTGCTTGCAGTTTGACTTCTGATGTCCCAGGACAGATACATGGGGTTTTTTTCTTGAATTTCAGGTGTGCGTGGGTTTACAGAGCCATGTTTTGATCAGCTGAAATTTAATCTTTCGCTAAGAATATCTTCCGTAAGCACCAATAATGCTAGTAATTTTGTGTGTATGATAATGTTATACTATCTGGCTCTGAAAAGTAACATTTTAAGGGGAGTATGATCACAGTTACTCCTCTCTTTCCTTCTATCTTTTGGCACACTCCCCCTACCCCCAAATCTTAATAGGCAGCGATAATACTCTTAGAAAATAAAATTATTGAAATGCTTAAGAACCTTGGGAGCTTCTGGGAACCAAAATTGAAAAGAAATTTTATTAAAGCATATGTTAAAACAAACAAACAAACAAAAAGGGCAACCAGTAGAAACCAGACCATGTTACCATTTCCAACGAACTAAAAGCCTGGAAGTTATTTTATTTCAAAGCTTGCAGGAACAGAAGACAGAACTTATGAGGGAAACACTGGATTCCCAAACTATTTTCTTCAATACAAAATATGAACTACAGCTCTTCTAAACGACATGGGATATTTAGAAGCCTGTGTTAACAAAATTCGCCACGTTTGAGGGATACCATGCTTGAAGGAGTTATCTTCAAAAATATAGGCATGCAAAGAAAGACAGAGGTGGATTTAATTTTAAATCTTACCGTGTTGAGTACTAGGAATGAATTTGTTTTTGAACACTGCAGTGATACGCCTGCCTAAATGGGGAAGCTACGTACATTTCAAATAGTGGAAATATTGCCCTGATTTTATAAGGTAGCATTTGCTCCTAATGAAAGTACTTGTTCTTCATAACCCCTAGCTGCTTTACACAGAAAGCAAATTATTTTACTGTGGTGGTGTATTTTCCACTCTGACACAGTGCAGGTTCCTCGAACAAGGTTTGGAATGAGTTTTTCTCTCATGGAAATATTGGAGATGTTTCTGCAATCCAAAAAAGGCTGAAGGGAATTAAAACAAGAGTTAGGGATTTTATACCAGACAAAAACCCCAAAACCTGAAACAGCTGTAAACTGTAAGAGTTAAACTAACATCTGGAAACCTCCGAGCGAGAACTGTGAGATGACTTATAGGCAAAGATAGTAATTCAGTTAACTATGGAGTGTTTAGATGGAAAAGTGGAGCTATGGTGAATGGAGTCAGTGAATTTGTCACCAACGTGAACGCCGAAGCCTTAGAAGAGAAGGCTCATGGGCAGTGTGTGTTGAAGCATCCTGTGGACATCCCCGGTGTAGCTCCCAGTGTGCTGCTGGGATGTGTCAGAACCAGGGGTGATACCTGTTCAGGTCACTGTAAAACGGTAGTGTTGGGTTGTGGCTGAGTGGGCAGACCCTCACCTCTCACCCAGTATGTCAGAGACCAAGGAGAGACTTCTTGGGCAGCGGGTCAGAGACCAGCATGAGGGTGATGGTATATGCAATGTACCTGCAAGGCAAGGGGCTGGTGGTTGAGAGCTCGTCATCTTGGTATGTCTCTTGCACTAGAATATCTGTTTCATGTATCACCATGTAAGAGCAGTGGGTAACATTTGCATAGGGATGTCAAATATGACTTGTTTCAAATTCAGTGTAATTTTTCTACTGCAGTAGGATCTGAGTTTTCAATATACGTAAATCCACACCAGCCGCTAGATCAAACCATCAGTTTCCACTGATTTGGAAAGAGTTCTGAATGTGACTGGTGGATTAGATCACATCTGAGTGGGTGTTCAGACTTTTGAACTGTGGTTTTCCATATGTAAATTACAAAGCTCTGGCTTCACAGAGCATCATGGTGTTAACTCTGAAATGGAATGTTTTGAGAAAGATCAAGTAAAGGTGTAGGGTGTGAATGCTTGATGAATGGGAGCTGTCCTGCATTGGCGAATAACCTAATGATGGATGTCTGAGACTGGGTTATTTCATTCGTACTTTTATTGACCTGTAAAATGGACGTTACACTCATTTACAAAACCCATGGCAGTCCACATGCAAGTAATCTGCTTTAAGTTTCAGAGCAACGTGTATCTTTGAAATAACCCAAGTTCTCAAACTGATAGGACTACAGCTTGGGGGAACGTTTGTCCTAGCTGGGTAGGAACAAGCATAGACCTAGGTATGAGTATTTCTTCTTGTCACAGACAGAAAAGGGGACTTTCTGCCATTTTGAGAGCAGATTTCATCACACGGGGATGAGGCAATTGTGTTGGTAAGAATCTGCAAAAATCTGCTTTAGGTATAGGCCTTTGGAAATATGTTTTTCAAGTCACACCAGCTGTCTAGTATAAGTCTAATGCATTGTATCTGAAAAGACTTGAAAGGAAAACTGGGCAAATTACGTATCTGCGTAACCGTATGGCATTGGCTTCCAAGATGTTGTCATTTTTTCTTTGTGGTTTTGTAGGGAATAAGAAAAGTGCTGGACAACTTTAAAGTTTTCCAGCTTTCATAGATGCTAATTGTTACAATGGATAAACTCAGCAATGTGGTGATTAGGAATGACTCTCGGGAGACTTTCCTGGAAGAGGAATCTTACGTTTTGACTATTTTGTTCAGACCATATTGAAAATGATGTTTTTCATCTGTTGTTTCGAAACTAAAAGCAGTTTTACTTCCTTCTTTATTCCAAGTAACTCTTTAGTTGCTGTGTGTTCTAAATTACGGATTTACGAACACTACTGAGCTTCAGGAACTGTATATTTAGATGTTCTGCTTTTCTAGCCATCAGCTGCCTCTGTCTGGCCAAAATTGCACATGATATGATGCCCTCAACTTCTGTCCATTTTCTCGTGTGTAAGAAGACGGTGGCAAGCCGTTGTGGTTTTTGCTGGAAGCATTCAGCCAGCTGAGATTCTGAATGGTGAATTACAGATAAGTGCACCTGAGAGAGCTGAGGTGACTGTTCTCAGAATTTTCTGATGAAAAAGATGCCTGAAGAAAATTGTGCCTTTAATAATTTAGAAATCTGGGTTTGGCATGAGGTGTCCTTGACATGTATACCGTCAGTACTACTGCTTTGTGTCAGAGTATGTCTATGACAATTTGAACTTGAATACACCTGAGGAAGCTGCAGTACTCTTCTGGAAGAAGACAGAAATTAGTTTTGTATAGTCATTTCAGAATATCCACCTATTGCAGCTTATTGCTTCTTGAAACTGGAGAGAGAGTAGAGAAGGCACGTGATAGAAGAGGGATTGCTCTTGAATCGGGTATTCAGTGTTGAACAGTAAAGTATTTTTAGTGCCACTCAAGATTGTCCATAGCTGTTTTGGTTGAGCATTTTGCTATTTTGTCAGTCAAGTAGTGACTAGTTACTTTCCTCCAATAATATTTGGTTTGAGGAGATCAGAATTGGAAGTAATTTATACGTGAACATAAACGTTATGTTCATGCCGTAAACTTGGATGTTAATTTCTATTGAAGGGACAATAGAAATGCCATGTTCTCCTTTAAACAAATAAAGCCATTTATCTGTTAGGTATATGAAACATAAATGTTGCTTTCTTTCACACAAATTTTTAAGTTGTTCAGTAACAAGAGAAGAAGCATAAGTTTGCATTTTACTGCAAAATATGGCAGTATTTTTTAAGAAAAACCCTCTTAGCAGCATTGGAAACTAGTAGGGAACATAACCCTTGTGTATTAACTCTTGTGGGTTTTGTTTTTTTTTTATTATTATTATAAGCTATGATTCCTGCAGGAAAGATGAAATTTTTTTACATCCCATGTTGAGCATCATCATAGTTAGCAGCAGCTGAACGCCAGGGTATTGCTGCCAGAATCAGATGGAAGTGCTGTTCCTGTTCTTGCCGTGGCCTTTGCACCACAAGTTTTAATTTGCACACATGTGCCTAAGATGTAGTTCTTAATTCTGACGAATAATAATTGCTTTGTTTGGTGACGTATTCCCCAGATCCTAGTTATTTATAGTTGAGGCAGAGCAGTATGCCAACGATGTGGTACAAAGGTGGATATAGTTAAAGGTTCTAGTGCACTGCATGGATGCTTATGTTTTCTATGCTTCACAATAAAAAAGATTATTTCTTTAATTAATTTCCAAGAGCAACATACACTTACTATTATTCTAGTGAAAACCCCCCTAACCTTAGCTTCAAATTGCATGCAAAATTCCTGCTGAAAGCTTTTTATGTGGAAAAACTGTTAATCATTTTGTATTAGAATTCTTACTACATTTGATGATAACAATGTTCTCATTATTAGTTTTCTCGTTGTACCTTTTTATGTATAGCCCTTCATAGATTCTCATTTTATAGGAACCTAGGATCTGCCTCTGGTCTGGTACTTAAAGTGTTCCAATACTGATACTAAAATGTGGGCTAAAATAATAGAAAATTTCAATTGTAATCCTGAATCACAGGAAATGGAAATTTTGAGAGATCAGTACTGTGAATATGCAGCACAACATTTACTGAGGGGATTCTTTTTGCAGGATTTTAATATTCTAGGACAGTGTGACTTTTGTTTCTTTTCAGCACTTTTGTTCAAGTGTTTACATCAAAGGACAATCTTCAGAACAGAAATTTAAGGCCAAGATCCATACAGTTTAGATACTGCTCTTCATAGCGTAGGAGATTTAGGGCAGTATGAGGCATTTGTTCTAATCTAGCACAAAACCTGTGACTCCGAGGCAGGCTGCAAAATTCGTCAAAGAAGCAGAAGCACTAGGACAGTTAACCTTTGAGTTTATTGCCGTGCCGTGCTGCTATAAATACCTGAACTAGTTAAAGGCAGCTCAGGTGCACTGTGCCTGCGCACTCCTGTGACTGCAGTAAATATTGATGTACTCTAAAGCATCTGACGAGCGTAAGGAAGGCACTGACTGACTATCTTCATGAAGGAAGCAGGAAATTGGCTTTTGGTACTATAGCCTTCATCCAAACCAGATTTTTCTTGATGCTTAAATCATAGAATCACAGAATGGTTTGGGTTGGAAGGGACCTACAAGCCCATCCAGTCCCACCCCCCTGCCCTGGGCAGGGACACCTCCCACTAGACCAGCTTGCTCCAAGCCCCGTCCAACCTGGCCTTGAACACTTTAAAGGATGAAGTGTTGAAGATGGAACAGAAGAGTTTAGTTTTGGATGCTAAACGAACAAAATAAATGCAGAGTTCCAAAAAGGAAAGAGAAGTCCAGGTGGGTGGAGGAAAGTCCTGGCCAAGACTCCGAGAACAGCAGTGGTCGAGGCTGTGGCCCATGGCGAGGGCAAGGGCTGGGTGTCGAAGGCGGCAGCACTCCATCGGAGCGCTCTTCCACGGAGAGTTGGGAAGGGAAAGCTGTGGTAGAATTAGGCCTCAAAGAAGAGCTGTTTGCTTAGGGGAATGAAACCTTGCAAACTAGTGAAGGAGATACTTTGTTTCTTGCAGAATTCTCTTGGTAGTTCCATAGGAAACAGCAGGTATCCATGAAGCTAGCAGGTATTCTGCAACTTGGCTGCTCCGGCTGCCTGTTCACACCAGTCGAGGCATTTTCTGCAACACCTATAGGGCAAGAGAAGAGAGCAATTTTATTTTGCTGTCCCCAAACCTTACTAAGAGAGGAGAGAAAATAAAAAATTGCTTTGATTTAGATTCTTATAAATCTAATACAGTATGTGTGTGTGTGGAAGTGATGTTTATATTTATCTCCTTTTAGCAACAGCTGTTATTGTACGGTAACACTACAGAACTCTGTAAATACTGTGTCAATACATTGGATTCAACATAGGCAAAGCTCTTCTGGACGTTTCTGTGTGTGGCTCTGCTGAGGATTCCTCAGCTCCTCCCGCTCCCTCCCTCTCCCCGCTCGCCAGTAGGATTTTTAGGGCAGAGTACCCAATCTGTTTTGCAGGTCTTTGCTGCCACCATTTAGCTCCACAGAGGCAACATCTCAAACATTGATACAGTCGTAATTAAAATACCCCAACACACAAGTGAGGAGACTTAGAAAAACAAGACAAAAAGCCCAGATAGCAACAAATAAGGTCTGATTTGCAAAATTAAAACTGATGTCTGCATCGCTTGTCCTGAGTGCCTTTTACCTCCCCCGCCCCGAAGTAACTAACCAGCTGCCCAGAGGAGTAAGCTGAATGTCCTCTTGACCATTTACCAATTTTCTTCTAACGAGGAATAAGCGGACAACGAGGGAAAAACCTGTGCCTCGGGACAAAACTTGCCTGTTGTCATGAGTTAACAGTTAACTGGTGAAAGAACACTGGAATACTTAGAAAACATGCTATATTTAGAATTGCTTCTGTGCAGTGGCAAGGTCAGTGCCTCGTTCCCTGCGGTGTGTGCAGGATGCAGAAGCACCGCGGCGTTTTACCGTGGGTCCCAGCTGAATGCATGCAGGAGGGCTGGTAGCACCCTGGCTGCCAGGTGAGGAACATCCACCTGGTAAATTCAGCTCATTCTCTCAACAGGGAAGAGATGCTGCCTGTGGAAGCTAGTAGTTATTTCCAAGGTCTTGAGGGAAAACATTAGCATAGTTATTCTAGCAGAGATCTGGCTTTAAAAAAAAAAAAAAAAAAAAGAACAATTCCCCCTTCCCCACTTCGCCCCCCAACCCAAAAAACCGACATGAAAAACCAAAGCGAAGAAGGTGCTGCTACTAAATGGTTTAAGAAGGATGTTTGTGCCTGGAAATGTTGGGGCTGATCACAGACACGCTTTGCTCCTCTTTCTAACTCCTCGTGGTGCATCTGTATTTTCCCTGAGACTTTGGTTATTCCAGAGCACGAAGCAAGGCAATGTGTTAGGGATTATCTGAGTAACTGGACAATTTATCTGTATAAACAGTAGCATTTGCTGACAAAACCCTGAGGTTTCATAGATGTGTTGTATATCTATTACAGATGGACTTTTCTGAAAAGCATAACATGTAAACATATGGAAATTGCTCTTAGGAGTATGGGCTGTTGCCTACAACTTTGTTTCAAGCCCAGTACTTTTTCCTGCTTTTTAGAATAGCAGCTTCACAATTTGAAGTGCAATTAAGAATTCACGATAGAGTGAAATGTGTTTGCTCGAATTTGCATTTGGACATTCTTTAGCATTTATCTTATTTATGTTAATGAATAGTCAATGTGAAACAGAACACTCTTAACTGATTTGAAATCGGAGTGAAATACTGATTGTCTTCACTACAGAGCAGTTTTGGAGCAGGTTTCATGGTCTAACCTGTAGCTATTTGAAAAGATTGCTGTGCAAGTAAGCTCTGAGAATCTTTTTCAAAGTTCCAATGATTTGGATGGAACAACTTCTTTGTCTTTTATAATGATAAAAAGAAGTGAATGACTTTTCTACCCTGTCTTTTGATACTTTGCTTTATTTCTTCAACATTTACATCCTCATGTATATTGCAGCGTACTTCTTGATTCACTTGTTAATTTGGCAATCTCAAATCTCTATTTCCTAAAATGTGACACTGCTAATACAAATATTCTTGCATATATTTGAACATAGTATTTGTGCATTTGTGATAAATAACTTGCTAGTTGGTTGGATGAGAGAGAAGTATTAAGGCAACAAGTTAAAAAAAAAAAAAAAGGAAATAGCCTACTTACTAGGTATCATCCTGCCAGTTGCTTTAATGAAATAATGATTTTAATAGTTGGGAGGAGCCATGCTGGTTCTGGGGAATGGCAACTGTTTAGCCAACACCAAGAACATTGAGGTGAAGAGACAGATTCATTTTCCTAAGACTGGTCTTTTAATGGAGGAAAGAAAAGTCAACTGCTGCAGGCAGAGGCAAGGAGCTGCTGCAGTCTTTTCCAGGGACCTGTACGTATAGATATTGTCAGGATACTGAAAAACATCAGGTTGTATAGTCATCAAGGTGAATGACAAAGACTTTTGGCATAATTCTTAGCGTGTATTGACTTCTGATTTGGTAAAATACACTAAAGTTCTTGCAACAGTGTTGAGTCGGTAGTCCAAGTACCTGTGTAGTGTTGAAAATACCGATATTGCCCAATAGTTATTTATAAAGTTGAATTTATAAAATTGGGCTTCATCTCACATTGCCCTAACAGGACAAGCTTTGCACTGAATGTCTTTTCTGCTGAGATTTCATACATTTTATACTCTGAAGGTTACATGGTTATTGGTGAAAATGAATTCAAAAAGTCCTTTATAAGCAGTTGACTTATAAATAAAACATAGCCAGCAAGCACAGTTCTGGCATGTACATTGCATAAACCAAAAGGCAGAAGGACATTTGACTTTTTTTTTTTTTTAAATTTTTGGTGAGGACTTGTTGCAGACTAGCAGTTACTATAAATATCAGGTAGGGGAAGCAAAATGTGATTTAAATTGTTTTACTTGATAGTATAATGAACTCACACTCTTACAGATTACTGATCACGAACCTCTTCAAACAGCAAAGCCTATAAATACAATTGCCTCTTCTTCAGTGCGATTTACGTTTACGGCGTCAGCTCGTGGGGCTGGATAGAGGAAAGGTTTTGGCTGTAGGGGAGAGCTGGTAGCGCTGGGAGCGAAGCCTCGGGGACCTGGGGGGGTTGTGGTGTGTCCTTCACCTCACCGCACCCACTGCGCCAGGCTCTGCCGTCAGTTCAGCTGCCGGCAATGTCTTTGTGCCGAAGGCGGCGTGGCATTCACAGGACAGAACCATGACATTTTCTCAAAACTATGAGGTTGTTACGACGAATGTTTCTCAGATCTCTAAAATCCTGTTAGGCACAACGCAATGCTCTGCAGGGTCTAGGAAGTTGAGCGTGTAGTAGATGACCGCCGGCGTGCGGTTCCCGTTAGGCATGCCTTGTGAGACCTTCAGAAAGTTTCTGAGCGTTTGCTTAATTTAAAGCACATAACGCTAAGCGTGCTTCAATCTAAGCATGTGCTCAAATAGTTTAATTTGGAATTGGATTATCCGTGTATAGAGCTGAACTGGGTGTTAAGTAAAAAGAAGGCTGCGTGTTAACTGGCGCTGTTCTGGAAAATTAATTAGAGCCTGAGAAATGTGATGCTAGCAGGGACACAAAATCAGGACCTCTATTCATCCTCTTTTGTTACGTGGTGACGTTGGTTGGTGTAGAGGGAGTTTTGCTATTATGCTGTGACTACAACAAATGAAGACTCCAAAGTGCTCCTCCTGTCAAGCTGTTGGAGGTGTATCTACCTTTAAAGCTAGGAATGGGAGTATTGAAGAAAAAAAATTTGCATTTGTTGTTTGAGATCTGCAACAATGAAAATGAAGCTGCACATGTAAATGTTTAAAAGGTGGTGGAACGGATTCAGAAGTCCCAGTAACCTTTTATGAATGTTCTATTTTGGATGTGGTCCGTTCCATTAGGATTATGCTCCATGCATCTTCTACACAGCTATGCAAAATGTGATGCCCAAAAACTTCATGGAGAAAAATTAAATTTTTAATCATTTGGTAAATAGTTTATTCTTTGGTAACGTGCAGTTTGTCAGAAATTTGACTTTGCATTGAAAGTTACTGGTTTAATTTTGTCAGCTTGACTTAATTTTCTGTTCTATATTTGCAATTGGTGTTAAAGGTTACACCTTAGAAGACATTCTGGATTCCTGAAATCACGTTAGTGACAGCTTATTTAATCAACAACGCTATTTAAAGGTGTTTGAAGATAATGTTGTGCCACTACGGTTGTGAGGGAGTTGGTGTGAGGTGTTAAAGACACCGTGCAATAGAACAGGTATTAAAAAAAAAAAGCCGTAAGTCTAAAAAGCGCAGTGGGATGCCAAAAGTGTAGGATGATGGAAGTCAAAGAAAATCACTGGGTGGTTGCTGCCTTTTGTTGTGGCAGCTACGTCTACTAATGATCTTAATTGTGGCTGTATAAAATAGTGGGTCTGTGCCACAAACCTTCTGATCTCCAGAGCCAGACTTCTGCACCCAGCCGGGTTCTCGATGTGTAGGTAGCTGCTGCTTTGCTTACTGCTGGCCATGTCTGCTCCTTCCATGCTTTGACATTTCAGACCAACCCAGGAAGAAAACTTTTTCCTAAAAACCAGGTATGACTATGAAGAACCTTCAGCGTGTTTCTGTTTTGTTTTGGTTTTTTTTCTAATCTGCTGTCTTGAGCATGTGAAACCTTTTGCACTGTACAGATTGCCCTGACTGTCATACGCACAGAAACAGGACATCTTAGTCGGCAAAAGAAAAATTGAGGTTTCTTGTTGGTAGCTCTGGTCTCAATTATCCTTCCTAGTAGTCTGCACCCATGGGAGAATAGAACATCTTTAATTTTTCAGGAGCATTGTTTTGTGCATGTAGAACAGAGGAATAGGTAGGAAATTTTGGTAGTGTTTTTAAAGCTGCCTGGGCAATTGATAGTCACTGGGAGGTGGTTGGGAGGAACCCTTAATGGCTTCGTTGCAAGGTTAAGTGAAGAGGCAGCCTTCTGCTCCGCATTCTTAGAGGTACATTCACAACTTTCAGAAGCAATCAATCCCCTGGCCTAGACGCTTTGAAGAGCATTTGATAACTTATTATGTATTCAACTTCCATGTGGTGCTTCATATATTTGTTGTTTGTCTGTCTCATGACCTTATTTGTGGGATAAAGGTGGCAGTGAACATGGAAATTATCGTAAATACTGTGTATATTTGAATGGGAAGAGCAAATGAATGGCACTAGATAGCAATGTTTATTGTGTCAAGTCTTTGGGATGTCATTTATATGTAACTACTTCTAATTAGTGCCATTCAAACCAACTAAAATGACTCCAAAGCAGATGCCAGTTGTTGCAAGGGATGTGCCTGGATACTTGTCACTTTGTACAGTCAACTGGCACTTACAGCACTGACAACACTTTAATATTAGAAATGGAGGAAAGGTTTCAGTGCTGGTGCTCATAGTAATTTTTAACAGGGAACATTTCTCTTAATAAACTATAATTAGGAAACTGCTGCTTCCCAGATGAGAGTTGCCATTCCCTTGGGTCTTGATTACTCCTGATGGACAGGAAGAACTTACAAATCCTCCTTCCGTGTCGTCTCTAGAACCAGGGCACCATGCTTCATCTTCATGTGAGCGGTGCTAGAGAACGAGATGACATGAGGTACATCAGTCTAAGAAGGAAGGGTCCTTATACTCGAAATGTTGGGACTTGCTTTTTCTTTGAGAATACATTCTGAAAAATAACCTAATTTAATGGCTACCTTGGCCTAAATTTTGGTGAGATGTAGGTTAAACAATCATTCAGCCATAATTTTGCTTTTGATTTGAATAAAATTTATAAACATAATCAAAGAGCAATATAACTTTATGTAAATTGACATCCAAATAGCAAGGCTTCACTTTGTAATGATACTTCCCCCACCCTCTAAAATTGCCTTTTATTTAATTAAGGCTCTCCAGGAGGCTGACGCTTTCCTGTGGCTGAAACAGCAGCTGTAGTGCAGTGATGAACCTCAGAAAAAACTAAACGTCTCTGTGACTGCTGCGAATCTTGGCAGAACAATGGGAAAGATCCTCTTGGTATTGCTAAGAAAACAGCCTTTGAGCTTTTATAGCAATTTTCTCAGTGATCACCATAATACTTTGCAGTGGGGGTTTTGATTTTAAAACTAGTAATTTTGGATGTTTCCCTAATGTAATTTAACTTGCTCTTTTTCATAGAGGTATTTAAAGCCACGCTCGGGCTACGCTTGCCAAGATAGTGGTGCGAATAAGCCTAAATAAGATTTAAACTTCGTGTACGTGCTGCTGTTAAGCGAAGTGTAGGTATTGTGGGGGACAGAATAGGTGCCAGGCTGTGATCCTAAAGGCCAGTGGGGTTAACCTCACTGGCCCATCTCTTCTTTCTCTTGCTTATTGCCTAGATTGCAGTGGTGGTAGTTTCCACGTATCCTGATGTCCCACAGTCAGGCTGATTCCTGATTAATTTTTCTCTGCTGCAGTTTTCTTATATCCCATTGAAGGAAGGACTCTTGAAAAACAAGTTGACAGGCTAACATTAATAGCACTGAGAAGTACAGATTTATTAAGAATGACTTCCATAAGAAGAAGGGGTGGGGTAACTGGGATATTAATGCTTCAGAAAATGCTAATAGTAATACGAGGCCTTTGCTTTGTGCCGAGGGAGTTCCCTTGGTTTCAAAGGAGCTATGCCAGGTCTCACAAATTCTGTTTCTGAATAGTTGCAGCCTGATTCAGAGCCTGTTTCAGTTTGCCCTCGGGCGTTTCTCTAGTCTCTTTTGGCCAGCCTGAAAATAGATTTCTGTTGAAGACGCTTGTGTGAAACAGGGGTTGGTGAAAAGTAGAAGACAATAAATGAAAAAAAGAGTGAAGTTTTACCTGTAGTACGCAGCGTTGAGTAGTTATGTGGCATATTTCTGAATTCTAGACAGATCGCTTGGGACAGCTCAAAAAAAGATTCAGTGGCAAAATTGTCTTGGAGAGGTTAACGCTGAGGAGAGCAGGTCTGCTGTTACAGAGTTCCCCGCGATGCTGAAACATCTGGAGCTGAAGAGTTTGGAGACATTGTCTTCTGAACTGGTGGGACTTTTAATCCCCCAGAGAGACGTTTAGCTTTGTGCTAGTTTGGGTTCTTAGTATGGCTGTTTCTTACTAAGCGGTAGCAATTACTGTTTTGAGTTCTGTCCCTCTGTACAAAATCATTTAAAAATAAATACATGACATTCTATAACCACTGTGTATAACACAGTCATTATAGAATTTGGATGAATAATGATTTTTTTAAGTAGGAAGAATTACAGAATCCATGCAGTAGATGAAAATTTCTGCGATGCCCTTTCAAAAATAACTCTATTGGGTTAAACGTAGATAAATAAGACGTCTTTTGGTAGTCGTGTTAGATTTAGACATGAGGATTGTGTCTCCTGCTTGTACGTAGGCTTTGAACACCATAGGGGAGCTCCAGGTAGCTTCAGGAATAAGCTGTTTACACAGTCGAGCAGTACTCCTTGCACCCTCTGACACATGTAACAGTCCAACTATTAGGCAGTTAAACAAAAAATTCCATGCAATTTGAAACGTGTGGGTCTTCAAGAGTAGTCATTTATAAAACTACAATGCAATACGATTTTCCCAAGAGGCAGTAAATCCTCACACTTCAGATGATAGACTTATTTCTACTTAATGAGGAAAAATTCACTCCTGGCTTAACAACACTGAAGTTAATTTCTCTGACAATAAATTTGGCCCAATATGTCAATACAAACTTAACTCACTTGTGTTCATAGAGATTAACTCAACAGCGTCTTATGTATGCCCAGAATAATTAGTTTACTGCCTCTTGAGGTTTATTTAATTAATTTAGAATGCTTTCCGTTTAGAAGATACTTACTGCAGAAACAGGTCTGTTGCAGATAAGAGAAACTATAACTACTGCCTCAATCTTGGGCTCGACTTGTTGGAAAGAAAGTACTTGGAGCAGGGAAAGTCATGTCACTTTGTTGAAGCCGCTCTCTCTGAGCCTTTTTAATAGAATCCCAGCAACCTGGAATGGTTTGGTGCTTTAAAATCATATTCAAATACTTTTTTTTTGTTTTACATTATAATAGTACCGTGCTTCCTCTGATCAGCTAAGAGCCATTGCCATACTTTCTGAAATCTGTTACAGCTTCGGAGAAGATAACTTATTTATAGGAAAGTCTTTTAGATCTGCAGTCAGACACTGAATTTTTAAAGGGAGGGTATGTGTCAGAAGCTAAATAATTAAGATCCATGCCTTCTTAGCATTTTATTTCAAATATTAAATATTACATAAGAGAGATTTCCCAGTGGAAATCAAGCCTTTAAAGTGGTGCAGACTCAGCCAGAAAAATCACTGTATTGCACAGTTAACTTGATACATCCTGAATCCTACAAATACTTCAAAAAACGTTCTTAAAATATTTTAGCATTCTACATACTGGTTCAAATTGTCCCTGTATAGAAACGTTGGGATGATGTGTTGCGATTTGGATGTAGACTCGCCCTTTCTGAAGCCTCAAGCAGCCATTGTTGTGAAGCTCCAGGTCAGTTTTAAGCCAGCGTTGGTGGCCGGACTAACAGCGGGACTGGGGCGCGCTGTGGAGAGCTCGCATAAAACCTGGGGAACAGGTGTCTGTGCGCTGCCCAGGTGAGGAACCGGGTAATTTGCCAGGTGAAACGCAGCCATGCCGTTCCTTCTGTTGTAAACCACTGTCCTCCGCTGGAAGGAATTAAAACTGCACAAATTCTTCTCGAGACCTACGCTGCAAGCGATTGCGAGTCCTTTGCTTGGAGAGCTTGTCGGCGGAGCAACGTGCCCTGTCCATACGTCTTGCATGAATTTCTTAATGCCCCCATCGTGTTCAAAAACCACCTGAAGCCTTGAATACTTACAAGTAGTTTCATAACATTTTGCTGGAGTTTAAATAGATGCATTAAACCAATATGACGTGGTTGACATGGTGCTTTGGGAAATGGCTCTGCCAAAGTTTTCTTCTCTAGCAAAACCTGTAGGATTAAAGGCCCTGGCACGAATTTCCACCCAGCTCAGGTTCCAGTCCTGTCTCTGTTTACCGGATCTGCAGCCCAGCTGTAACGCTATATGACAGCAGAGGCATCGTGAGCCTATGAATACACTGGAAGCAAACACTGCCGTTATCTTCTGTCTCCCGTCATCAGCCCTGCAGAGTTTGTTGCCTCCTTGCCACTTTCTCTTCAGTAAAAGACGCGATAATCTCTGGTTTCTGTGAGAAATGGTGAGATAAGTCTTTGGTAGGTTGGTGTAGAGGCCGGGGCTGGTAGCGTTCTCCTCTGCCAGTGACCTGCTTTAGCTTCCGTAGGCTGTGCACCGACACAGGCTGCTGTCTCAGCAGAGTGGAAAACCAAGGCATCAGGTTCGGCTGATGAATTACTGTCGCTTAACGTTGTCCCTATCCTTTTGCATCCTTTCCAAAGGGATGCGGGGGCGTTCGAATGGCGTTGGTGGCTGGCTCCCAGCTGGAGCTGCTTTCCTGCTTCCACCTCCCAGCTCCAGCTGCGGGTCTTCCCCCTTGCACACGTATTGAATGCCCCAGTAGTTCCTCTTAGACTTTCCCACGTTTTGGCATTCTGCATGATCCCTGTCAGCTAGACTTTAACCTGGAAATTCGGTACCGTGTGCAGTAGATAAGCTGTTATTTTCAGCTGAGCAAACGCTGACCTATCAGTGCTGTGTATACGTGCTCCTGATGGTTTGAGGGTTTCTCCCCAATATTTGTTTGTGGGAATATAAATGAATGTGCAGAGGAAGGTCATGTTCGCATCATTTGAAAACTTCCTTCTGGTATTGCAAGGGTTGATTTTTTTGGGTTTTTTTTTTACAAGTCTCTATATGTGTACATACGTAGGCACCGCGCGATTATTTGCCAGGATTTACTTCATGTGGCAGTTTTAAGAGCAATGGAGTGTTGTTGACAAGCTATTTCTCATTCTTTGCAAGTTATTTATCACTAATTATAACCAATGCAGACGAAATGATTGGTTGACAGTGCATCAAGATTAATGCCGAGCAAACCCCAGAGAGCTTACTGCAATTACCCAGAGTACGGGCGCACTGTTATTCTTGACTCTGGCCAATCCTACGCTATCGCAGTCTTTTTAAACTGTTCATCATTCCCTTCTCTTGGGGATCAATTTTATATCCAGGGGAATGGGCTGCTGTATGAGACAGATCTCTGTAGTGGGAGGAATCTGTTTTTCACTGAATTTTCAGCACACTTAGGATTATGAAACATCAAAGGAACTTGCATGAACCAAGACAATATTTTAATAACAGCCTCTGCCTGTTCTGCAGAGGCTGGAGCAGGTTTGGAGAGTATTTCTGTTGCTCGGGGGAAGCAGGTGGATTTAAATGGTGTAACTTACCTGCTTGTATATTCAAGGATAGTTTTCCATCCTTCCATCAGCTGCTTGGGGTCAAATGAAGGATGGGAATACACAGGAATATCCTTAATAATGATAAAAGCCTTTAAAGTGCAAGTACTGCGGGGTGTTCTGCAAAGGAGGAGGCAGCTTAGACACCTTGGGGGGGTGCTAGTTCAACACCACCTCCCTGGGTTATTGTCGCTGCTCTCCTCGCTGCGAAGCTGCTGGGCATGGAGCGCGGATCCAGCCCACGCGTGGCCCCGGAGGGCTGGCGTTCCCCTTCCGCGTGGGTGCGCAGCCGACCTGCCTCTTGGGTTAGACCTCCCACCCCCCTCGCCAGAGCGCTCTTGGCCTTGGCCTCTGCTCAGCACCACTGCCTCCGCACCCCCCTTTCCTCCCCTGAGCAGAGCACTCCCCCTTGGGTTTGTAAGTCGAGGCCTCTAAGTTTCTTACACCTTGCCTTTTTAACAGAAGTGTTGAACTCGAATTTAGATGATGAGCCACCATTTGTAAATAACATCTGTATGGGGACTTAGGAAATCAAGCCTCTTGTAGGATGTTTCTTCTCTCTATAAATAATACATTTCTATTTTTTCATTTCTATTTCCTTGATTTTTCACTTGTGGCCTTCACAGCTCTCTGCTCCAAGGAACCCAACTGATCATATGCAGGAATATTTGCTTTTTGCTGTTTTGCTACGTCTTGTATTTTTAGGAGCTTTTGTGGTGGTAACACCTGGTGTAACATACTGCTGGAAATTTGTCCCACAGTTTCAAGATTTCACTGAATTTATCAGTATTCAGGTTCTGCAGAATTTGGCCTTTTTATTCCCTCAAGGTTTGGTACCCACAGTTAGCGCAGTGAAGCCAAATAAAAGTCCATATCAGTCTGCATTTTGACAAAAAGATGTCAAATCCTTTCCCTTGGCTGGAATGGTAAATGAGCCAAGGAGAAGTATTTTGTGGTTCTCATCCTCTTTTTCAATGTGTTCTGTACTTAAGGCAACTTGTCCACTGGGGAAATTGAGAGGAGGAAGATGAGCTGGGTCGGAATTGTTTTGCCTGTGCAGAGATGGCAGTGGGTGTGTGTTGGTTGTCCCTCTGCTGCACAGAGCTGCTGAACTCTGCATCCTCTTTTTTTCGGATCTACAAGATTTTACTGTTACGTTCAGCTTGTAAAATCTTAGGAAATGAGATTTTTGCCTGAGCCTACAACTTTTAAAACCCTCCGCGGCAGAATTTGAAACGTCTTACAAAGATGTTCGCAGATATTGGGATCAAAATAGTAAGAAATACTTGAAGTGAACTATATGCTACACATCTTTCAAATAAAAAGCATTTTTTTAGGGTTTTTGTTATAAACCATTTGCTTAATTTAATTTTTGAGCTCTTTTTCTGTAAGCAGCGCAATTAGACAGAATAGATGGTTAATTTCCTTGTCAGTTGCAGCTTTTTGCCTTGCATATATATATTTGTACAAAACTGTGTAATTACCTTCATTGAAAAAGGAAATAACGTTCATGGTTTATAGATTAGGTTAGTCATGTAGGACAGTTGGGTAAGTTGTAAGTGCATCTTGTGTTTTCTGAAGTTGCCTTTATTGGGATCTGTAAGGGTATAATCAAAATGACATTGAAAACTCCTTGAGGCATCGTACCTAAAGGCAAATCTGTTGCTTTGTGATTTGTTCCTACTGCTTACGATACTCGGACTCTGAAAATAATTAGTAAGACTTATTCTGTAATTGTAACCATGTAGATGATTTCATTTACTCGGTTTTGTAAGCATCTGGTCTAATTTTAAGTATTGTTCGTAGCGATTTGGATATATATGAAGTCCGTCCACAAAGGCTTGTATGACTTCTGTGTGTGGTTTGACATCTATATGAAGCCTTTGAATGAGGCGGTTTGTTTGTGCTTAGCTCTTCTTTGGTGTCAAATACACATCGGAAGACTTGTAGAGGGAATGTGGGGCAACGCTTCCACGGTACCACCTTCCTTCCGGTGTCTGTAGGTCCACGTACGCTCTGGAGGGAGAGCAAGGAGGCAGTCTGTCTTGGCATAAGCTGTATTTCTGGCAAAATTTGTATTCAGACTCCTCTGAAAAGTTATCTGGAAAGAGAGATGCTACAGGCCAGATCATACTTGGCGTTCTAGTTAAACTGATTTGCTTGAAATTGAGCATAAAACCGTCAGCATATAATAGTTAACTAAAAGGGAAGATGGATGTCACAAGACAACATTTGAAAGTAACTCGGAGGAAGGAAGAAATGGGGGAACACATTAATTAATAGTAGGAACCTATTTGCTTTCTTGTGGTTTAGACCAGACTGTGATAATTTTTTTCTTTTTTTTTTTTTGTGCAGAAGTATTTAATTACATCTAAATATAGTTGTCCTTGTGGTATCTTTGGGCTTTTTTTTTAATGTTGCCCAGAATGCTTGGGATTTGTACGTTCTGCTAGTTTGCTGGTAATAAAAAAAATCTGGAAGGCCAAGTCACTTGCAGCATTTGAAGAAAAAGAAATACTGCCACTTGCTTTTGAAACATCTTGCTTCCTGGTTTAGAATTTTTATCTGTTGCAAAAGTGAGTGTAAGCTGTGAGCAAGAGCAATCTAGGTCTGCTAAATAGCAGAATCATTAGAAATCTGCATTAGAACTGAAGTAGGAATTACCCTGAGATACAAATTAGTGCAAACCCCCTACAATGTGTAAAATACTTCCACAATTACTTAAATCCCTCCCTACACGTATATTACTTTCTCAGCCTCAGTTACAAAAGTCAGTGGTGGTTTATTTTCTGACAGTGTTTAAAGATAATGCTTTTGTACTTATCATTCCTAGAGGTCTCACATTTTTTTCCAGATCAGAAGATTTATGGCATGAAGAGATCCAAAATAAAAGACCTTTAATATGATCTTTCAACTGCATGTAATTTTAGAAATAACTGGAAGGTAGATTACATTTAATTTTCTGAAAGTTTCAAAAACAGTTATATCTTTCTATCCAGCAAACCCTCAACAACAGAAGTGCCAAACTGAATCCAGCATGTCCATGAAATAGTATCTTCGTGTTGTGCGTTAGAAGTGAAAGCTTAAAAAATCACCCAGGCATGTCCTTCTCATACTCATTCGTTAATTCTAAGTAGTTTCCATTAGATTTCTGCATTAAATCAGTTTGCTGGCAGTGAGCCATAGAAGCTGTGGCTTGCAAAAAAACTTGATTTCTACCAGCGTGAGCCATATGGGGCAATGCCATTCTCTGGAGATGTGTTTCCACCAGAGACCATTCCTTTCTTGTAAGGAACTTTTGTATCTTTTTGTGTAGGTATAATTTTTTAAAAAGTGAAATGTACTTGGGTGGGTTTTATCTCACACACGCACATATCTCTCTTGAGAATGACAGAATCCTAGAATGGTTTGGGTTGGAAGGGACCTTAAAGACCATCTAGTTCCACCTCCCACTAGACCAGGTTGCTCTCAATACTTAAAGGGAGGGTGCCGGGAGGATGGGACCAGTCTTTTTTCAGTGGTGCCCAGTAATAGAGGTAACAGGGCACAAACTTGAACATGGGAAGTTCCATCTAACCATGAGGAGGAACTTCCTTACTTTGAGGGTGGCAGAGCACTGGAAGAGGCTGCCCAGAGAGGTGGGGGAGTCTCCGACTCTGGAGACATTCCAAACCCGCCTGGACGCCATCCTGTGCCACCTGCTCTGGGTGACCCTGCTCTGGCAGGGGGGTTGGCCCGGATGATCCCTGCCAACCCCCAGCATCCTGTGATTGATGATGATTCTATGAAAGCCCCGTCCAACCTGGCCTTGAACACAGAATAAAGCAGAGCTCCGTATCTTAGCTTTGTGCTTCGTGTTTCTGGTCTGTGTCTGCAGTTACAGATCCCACCTTCCCTTGCATCATCCCTGTGGTATCCCTGACATGTATTACGCATTTATGTATATTTTCGCTGTCTCCGTATACATAAAGGGATAATTGTGTGAAAGACAGATGTGAGTTAAGTAAGCATAAACACTTTGGATCTATGTTTATGACATTTATTGTACAAACTTTATGTAATCCATGTAGATTGGTTTATTCTTTTTTTTACAGAAATAAAACTTTGGTGATTTGCCAGCATTCAAACATTTGAAATATAGGCATGTAAGGGTCAAGAAGTATTCTGCTCTTAATAGCTTGAGCATTATGTTAAGCAAACATTAGAACAGTCAAAGCAAAAATTGTGTGGCTGTGTTTGCTGCGAGGATAAACAATCCTTGCTATGAGGAGAAACAGAACCTTTTGACCATCACTGGGTTTTGTACAGACCACTGACATGTAAACTTACGGATGCCGCTGTAGCACGACAAATTAATACTTTTAACTTCAATCGTTTTCATAGCACTGATACTATGGGAGAGAGGTGCTTGTAAACACCCACTGTTTGAAGACGTCAATATTGATGCTAAAGGTATTGTTTAGCAGTTTAGATGCTTTAAGCTCTGACTATTGCCACCCTCTCTAGTTCCCAGCTCTTTGTTGCCACTTGTTTTCAGAGTCAGCACAGCTGTTTGTGTAACTGTGCTAGGAAAAACATCTGGAGAAATGCCTGGCTGGCTCAGGAGCTGACCTTAGGGTGGGCAGAGGACAAGAGGTATTTTACGCTCGACTTCGTACCGCTGTCGTGTGTGAATTTAAAGGAAAATTCCGGAACTCAGATATCTGTAATGATTTGTGTGTAGCATGGGATATGCCAAACTGAGATGTAAATTGCTTTATTTTTCAATATGTCTGTGTTTTGCTGCACTTCAATCATAATTCAAATCCCCACTGTGCCAGATAGTGGACTGATGTCTAATCATCATTTATAAAAACTGAGGGGACACAGGAGAGGGAGAGAGTATGAGAAGCTTAGATGTTACCACACAGATCCCAGATTATTAATGTTTATTGGGAAACAAATAGCCTAATGATGAGGCATGGTTTTCAGGTAAATAAATATGTTCCAGAAAGCATCCTGTGTTATCATTCCTGCAATTACAGCTTTCAGACTTTCTTGCTTAATCTATCTGAAGGCAAATTCCAGACAGGGTCTTACTGTTGAAACAAATCCTTCTGGTCTACCGTAGCACAAGAATATTTGGTCTTCTATGTTATACCACTGGGAAAATGATACACCACATTTTCCAGAAACACAATACAGCATTAAAGGAATTTCTTTCTGAAGAGCAAATGTCCAGACAGTTACATACCAGCGATGTGGTATGTGAAGAGCCTGCAAACAGCTTAATTACCTGCCTGTTTGCAATTTGTTATTTTCTCCTAGTACTTGTATGATTCAAATACATCCTGCTGTGCACTTTTCCCCCTTTAAGCGGTTGCTTGTAAGGCAAAAGCTTGGCTGTACTATTTTTTTCCTACATATAAATGAAACTGTGTCTCGAGAGAAAGTGCCTTTGAAACTGGGAAAATAGAGTTGCAGTTACCATTTGTCTTTGTTTTTAAGCAGCAAGACCACTGATCCGATGGCTTGGTGTTCCTTCCTTCTGCCTCAGGAATCTCCCTCTTGTCCCTCTCCCACGAAGACGACCCTCCCTGATTAACTCTCTGTCAGTCAGCTCAGTTTTCTGACGGCCAAAGGAGTGCTGGAGTGAGTCATGGCTGCGGAAAGCCATTTCAAGGACAAGCCAAGGGTGTTGAAGGCAGCAGCTTGATAAAGCCAGGATTCGGGACCGGTTCAACTGTTTTCAGCCTCAAGGAATTTGACTTTAAGAAGCTGAGGCCTTGGTAGCGAAGCCAGACTCTCTTAAAATCAACAAAAGTGATTAGATGCTGTTTCCTGTTGAGATTTTGTCTTTAGGTCCTGTGATGTTGCAGAGAGCAGCATTACATAAAGCACAGCAGATGCAGGCTGGATTCAGGGGCAGGGGAAAAGCAGGTAGTAAAAACCAATGTAGAGTGCCGTAGCAGAGGAAAACATCTTCAAGATGTATTATAAGGAAAGAGAAATTCCAAACGGGGGGCTGACATGGAGCCTTAGTAAGTGCTTCAGCCTGGCACTGACTTTTTTTTTTTTTTAATGTTTAAGAAGATTTTAGGTAAGATTTACAGTTTGGCAATTGCATCTGGTCTCTGTGACCGGTCGGTCCTAGAAGGGGCGGAAGGCTGGCTCTGCCCACGCGTGTGCAGGGCGGCGAGCGACGCGGCAGGAGGCAGCGCTGGGGCAGCGCGCTTGGACTCCGAACCGCCTGCTCGCCCCCGCGGCTAAACTCTGCTTGCCTCACAAAGAGGGATCAGGCGCTACATGGAGCGTTTATAAAGTAAAGCAATCCTGGAAAAACCTGCGTCTTCGCTGCAGTTGGAAATAGGTGTATCCAGCTCCGTTTCTCTGATGGTTGGCCACTACGTTGGGACACCGCAGGTGTCAGCACTGGTTACCTGCCCGCAGGGGCACGTACAGAAGCTGGCTGGGGCTTACACGGCTGTTGCTGAAGCCTGAGGTCCCGTAGCTTTTCCGGTGTTTGTTATATGGTTGGGGTTAGAAGAGTTCAGTGCTGGCCGCGTGAGCTCTGTGTGTGCTGAAGGCGTTGGGCATTAAGTGCCTGATGCCACAACTAGGCAGAGCAAAGTCCGTTCTAGTGAGGGAACTAGTGAATCCAACAACAAATACGCTTTCAAGGTGGCGTATTTTGAGAAAGTTGGGCCCTGTTGGTTCTGGTTAGATGTTGAGTGCAGTAGGTGCTGTATTTGGTTAATTATAGAACGTTGTTATTAAATAATTTTGTATTCATAACATAAAGGCATATTAGGTGGACTGGGTTGATGGTTTGGAATCAGTTAAGGATATGTATCGCCTGTCTTCCTCAACCTTTGGCAGAGGAAGCATTTCACATTTTCCAGCTGTAGTGTTTTGGTACAGGTGAGCACGAGAGGATGCGTAAGCTCTGTGAAGCATTCTCACATGTGTGTTTTTGACAGTGCTGAGGATGGTCTTTGTGTGTATCGTCCTGGCTGCATATAGACAAGAGTGCAGTAGACACTAGAGATAAAGAGCCTGTGGTTTTTTATAGTGTTAGAACTATAACAAATGAACAAACTAGATGAATTGGAGATCGGTTTCAAGATGCAGAACCTTTCGTCTCAGGTCACTATGATCAAATTCAGCAGGACTCGGGATTACTGTTTCACGGCAAATCAGTCCAGTCCAGAAGTAGGGGGAAAGGTGAGGGGATCAAACATAATTGGTACCCTTGTTGAATGAATTGCTCAGATATCCAGATCTGAAGGAAATTGTAATACCTTCTCACTTTGACCAGACGGGTCTAATAGGTCAGAGTTTGGTAGGTCAGTGTAAAAGCAGCTTGAATTACCCATCCTGGGCTGTATCAGTCTTCTGAGGCTTGGCAGGCGGTGAACTTCATATGCACTAAGCTTAATTGCAAATAAAGGCTGTGACACAAACAAAGCTCAGGAATTTAAAAGATTAATGCTGGTAGAGTCTTTTTGTGTTGTGCAAGCCTGTTTCTGTAATAAAAGGGATTGTTCATTTTTCCAGTAAGTTCTAGAATCTTGAGGGCACAGAAGCGGTACTGGTACTTGGTATTAGTAGTCTCCTGTAACTCCTTTTGAAGTTTTTTGTTAGCTGCTCTGTTTCATAAACATTAGACAAATCGTGTGTTTTTCTTAAGATTTTCAAAGTCTTGCAACATGAGCAATATTTTGTTTTCTCAAAAGGGCTTTTCTTCAATGTCATTCATAAGCCTGCAAAGTACATAGTATTCTATGGTCATCTTTGAAGACATCAGTTCGGACAGTATACAGATATTTTTACGTGCTAATCTCCCAAGATTTTACTTGCTTTATTCTCATGCTTCTCTTAAAAAGGCAAGCAAGCGAGCGACCAACTCCCCGCCAAATAGATGTGTAATGTTAAATAATAGTTATGGCCTCAGAGGATAAACAATTTCCCTGAAGTGATCAAAAGTTTCAAGGAGAGAGTGAGGACTGTGCTGAGCAGTAGAAACTCAGAGGGAAGAAGGAAGAGCTGATGTTTATCAGCAGCGTTGATTTCTTTGAGATAAAATGAAGAGGAAAATAAGGAATGTGGACAAGGATACAGGGGGAAGAGGGAATGTCTTTTAAGATGATCTTCAGGAAGAGCAGTAGACAAGAGGTACACAGGCAGACAGGGAAAAAGATAAATATGTTTAACAGAAGGGATAGCAGAATTAGGGCAACACAGACACACAGATAAAAAGTCTGCCTTTTAGCGTCCTGAATATTTCAGCCTGACCGTTCAGTTCCTCTCTCCTTATCGTTTACATAACCTGTAGAAAACAAATGCAAACTCAAAATGTCTGCCTGAAAGGAATGACTCCATCCTTAGTCCTGTTATTTCACTTCCAATATTAATGAAAATTATTTCATAACATCCTAGTATGTTATCAGTGCTATTTAAACTGATAACATTTTCTCAATATTGCTGAAGCGTACATTGAAAGTGCATCTGATTTTCTTGTCTCTGCCTCTTGTTTAGTGTTAATGTGTGTCGTGCTTAAAGGATGTATTAATGAACCTTTATTTTATCCTGCAATGACAATCCTCTAGGCCCGGTGTCTTCATTAATGAATCATGATGGAACAGAGTAGGCAGTTGGGTCATTTTATCCTTTAAGTGCGATGAACAGCCCTGAAGAGAATGCTGCATTGCAGCTATAAGCAAAATGGTTGTACAGATGACAAAATACTTTTGAATTACAGTCTGCATTTCTGGAACATTCCGGATTTTAGGAAGATTGCCAGTTTCCCAAAATATTTTTCTTAGGAAAGAAATTATTTATTTTTGCTATTTAAGAAGGACTTATTCCAGTGCCTTCTATTCTATGAACTTGGAAACCACAGCTTCAGTAAAAATATCGAGTCACTTATCATGCTGTGTTCAACAGCCATTGAGAAGGACTTGGGAACCCTTCTGTTTCATAATATTTGTATAGCAGTTGGCTAGTGGTAATTTGCATGAAATGTTGGGCATTGACCTTACTGTGAATTTGGACTGATTTTCCCCAAAACATTCTGTGTGAGGCAGGAACCGTACAAGAAAAATAAGCTGACCAGTTAGGGAGCTATACAAAGGAAAGCCTACTCTGCTACCTAAACAAAGCATATGAAAATTAAAATGAGATTTCCATTTACAGTTACTAATGGGACAAACTAACATGTCTAGATTAGGTCAGGTAAATGTTTTAAATGTGCCTTTTCTTGTGGTGGGCATAACTGAGGTAACTTCATTTTTTCCATCTCTTGCAGCGTAAAGAATGTAATCAAGTCCCTAAGCAGTGGTTATCTAAATCTATGCCTCCACGTTACACAATAGAAGGCCTTTGAGTGCCTAGATTTCTGCTCCATTTTCATGTAAGGAGAAAGTTGGGCTTAGTTGCTTTTCTGTAATGTCTTCTTGCTTCTTTTCTGTTTCTTGGTCGTTCTTTTTCTCTACTTGCACGAATTTGATTCTAATTCAACAAATAAATAACTGTGCTATCTTGTTCCATGATGTGTGCCTTCAACTCCAAATGTCCATGTTGCTGTAGCTGTGGGATGAGGAGGTACGTGTCTCCAGCAGCAGCTTTGGGAAGCTGAAGTGAAGGTGGTCTAAGTCAAACTCAGTCTAAGGGATTTGCCTGTTCTCAGTCTGTGGATTTTTTCTGGAGTGGGGATCTATTCCCCACTAACCGTTACGGATTAACTCTTTGTATGGATGTTCTTATTTTTGATTCAGAGTACCTCTTCTGGGTTGAGCTGGAGTATACAAACCAGTACATTAATGGGCTGGAAGTAAAATGAAATGACTACCACAGTATAGACACAGGTAGCTGCTGTGCAAGGAAAACGGTTAAGCCATAAATTGATTAAGTGACTTCTAATTTGAGATAAAAACTTAAGCTTCTACATATATAATGAAGGTTAATTAATAACCGTGTGGGTTATTTTGGGGGTACTAAGAAAATGTGTTTTTTGTTTCCTCAGTGAAGCTGCCCAAGGGTGACTGTTAATATGAATTTGGTGCTTCTATTATGATACAATATAATGTTCTGATTTCTGCTAATGTGTCTAACACAAATTCCTAAGTATTTGTAAGGTGAGCGCTTTTCTGCTTTGATGCAGAACTGCCTTATTACATTCCCTTGAATGAGCGCTTGCCAAAAGACACACAAAATTTTCAACTTCTCAAACCACGGAACACGAAATTAAAAAGATGAAAGAAGTCGTTCTTCACATGAAGAACACATAGATATTTTGACTTATTTAGATATTTGAAGAGATTTGAATACAAATCCTTTCCTGCTTTTGTCACCTTGAATAGAGCTTCTTTATAGTTGAGCAGCTGTCAGCGGCTTTTTGGATTGCTGGAAGTTCATCTTCTGTATCACCAAAGTGTTTCCTGCTTTTGTCATCAGTGAGAACTGGGTTTTGGATCTTGAAGTCTTCTCCTTTCAGGAGTCTCCCAGGGTGTGCTCTGGCTACATGCTTGCCGTTTCTGTCCCACGTTTGCCTCTGCTACCTGGCATTCCCACAGGTTTGAGCTGACCAAGACCAGTAGCTCTAGTTATTTGGATGCTCTTACCCTACTGAAAGGATTTCTACATCACCCCAGAGACAAAATGCAAGATGAGATGCAGGTTAGGGTCCCAGTTTTCTACAGGCTATGCAATGGAAGTTACATATTCAATAAAGAGTGAAAAACAGACTAGTGAGATACACTTCATTTGTGGAGGAAACCTATGAGCAAACCTTGGTTAAGTCTTACACATTCTAGAATATTTCTATTAAGATTGGATTTTTGAAGTGGGGCCAGTTCGGTGTGCATAAAAATATGTGGTGTCCTTGACTGCTGCTGGCTTACACTCTTACTACAGCTGGTGACTAGGAACACCTTCCTTGAGGTACTTACTTGATAATTTAATTCAGTATTTGATTTGCACTGGGAGAGAATTTGGAGAATGTCAGTAGCGATTATTGCATTCAGATTAGGTTAGTTATGTTAAGAGCTAATCAAGGTGTTTGGCAATATATGCTTCATATAAGAGAGAGTCTATTCTTTTGGGCTTTTTAGTGTGCTAAATTAGGAGGTGTCTGTGGGTGTTGTGTTCCTAATGGAGTTCTGCTGCATGTGAGCATAAGAATAAAATAATGCTGTATCCCACACTACATCTTGGGATTGCTTTGGTTGCAGTTTATGTTTTCTAACCGTTCAAAAATAAAACAGGAGTCAAAAAAGATCGTAACTTTTCACAGTATTTAAAAAAGGTATCTCTTAGTATTATCCTATTTTTATTATCTTTATATAAGGCTGAGAACTCTTTGGACGAGTAACATTACATCTGTTCAACAGTGCCATCATCCCAACTAAAACACTGCTGCTGATGGCGAGTTGCATGCTCTACTCTGCTGCCCTTTTACACCTAGGCAGCTTTGGTGGACTGAATTAACTAATTACCAGAAGACTTTCCAGTCTTGAGACTTTCTTTGCCATCTTTACTCTACTTAGCTAGGAAATGGGGCGATAGGGAGCTTGTTTGACTTGCTAAATTATCAGTGCCCTGTGACTCTAAACTTTGACTATCTATCTGTGTTCTGTTCTGAGATTCTCAGTGCAATAATATTTATGTTGGCACCTTCGGATGACATTTTACAGCTTTTTTCACTTTTATTGTTCCTCCAAGCCTGTGTGGTACTTAATCCTACAGGAAAGGCAGATGACGATCTAAAGGATGGCTCCCAGTTGTTTATGAAGAGGATGGAGCAAATGGGTAATGATGAGTGGAACTGTGTTATGCGGGTAACACAGCACACGGTGCCTGTGCTATGTTAGAGGTTCCAAAGCCCTAATTATTGTAATGCCCCCGAGCCAGTGGGATGTAATCCACTGGATGCTCAAAAAGCATCTTGTTATCTTACTGTCTCCTCACAAGTTGGGCATTATGCTTTTGAGTGACATTGTTGTCACTTGCAGGAGTGATAGTGGCATTTAATGTTGCTTGCAGATGGCGTAACGACCACAGCGCTTTGTTTGCTTCAGTGTTCTCACTTCTTTTTAGGTACCTTGAATGGTCTCCTGCATAGGCAGCAGCACGAGATGCACTACAGCAAACGCTCTAGCTCTTGCAGAGGCATAGCTTGAAGCCAGTGCAGTTGCTGTGTAGCTGACGTTACTCACAGGAAAAGCAGATGACGCTGACAAAGATAGCAATGAAATTAAGAAGAGCTGCCAAGTAGCAGCACTTGGAGGTAACACCTCAGAAAAATGCAGCTCATTGCTAGCTGGTTTGTTTGTTGTTTTTTCCTAAGCGAGGGTGGGAAAGAATCATGCTAGGAAAGCGAGCTCGGCAAAGAGGGGTTTGGTATTTTCATTTTTAATCCCTTGTAGGCATCAGAAAAATGTGTCTCTTCAGAACATAAAGATTTCTTCTTCTGTTATTTGTTTTAATGTAGAAGATTAAAATGTCCATATGAGGAATTAGCTACCTTAACCTACAAATTCCTGGCCTTGTCTAGGAGAAAAACCTCTTCTTCGTACTGCTGCTGTTATGCGAGCATATGTTGTTATGCCGTGTTACTTTTAACCTTTCCAATAGGCTTCATCAAATAAATATGAGCTACAGACCCTCGGAACTGTTTCTACTAAGGAAACTATGGTGATTGCAGTGACAAGTACTAATAGTGAAAAATAAAAGGAGAGATGCTTGGGACTTTGAGGGTGCTGGGTAAGAGCCTCATGGTGTACTGGCTTACAAGTCTGTCTAGTGCATCTTCACCTGGAGAATGTCTCCCTCTCTCAGGCCATGCTTTCCCAGTTGCACTTGCTTTATTCCTTGGGCATGTGCTTTCTTGGATTACCATGACTGTCATCCCGAGTGGACACGCTCTATGGAACTGAACAGAAAATCATGAGAAGTCTTCAGTGCATCTAGGCCACATCAGCCTGAAAGTACATTGTAGTATGGAGAAGCCGGCTGAGGCTCTCCACGGTATGTCTTCAGCTGTACGGAATTCCAGTCAGATGGCCTCAGTTTCTGGGACGTTTCATTGACATGGATGTCCTTGGAACATAACGTTTTATTTGCAAAACTTCAAGTGATGTGAAGTTGTACTCTGATAAGAAATAGGAGAAACTACAGTTGAAGGCTTTTTCTCGCCGGTGAACAGCAGACAGTCTGGCAGCTGGTTTTGTAATTGTAGGTCTCTGTGCCGTGGGATCACTCAGCAGCAGGAGTCCCTGGGCTCAGTGTCACCAGTCGCCCTCACTTGCTGTTGACAGTGAGCATAGGCCTGTGCACAGGTGGACATGTGGCTCTGTCTTTTTTTTTTCCCCTCTCTCTTCTGCTAGGAGCACATCCCACACATAGACCCTGTGGTATTTCCTGCTCTGCTCCTGCCGGTGGCTCGGTGGTGGGTACCTGCTGCCTGCGCTTCCTCCAGGGCTTAGAGGCAGGAGATCCTCCGTGTGGGTGCTTACTTGAGCCGTGTGGTCAGGGCCTCCCGATGGCCCGTGAGTGACAGTGGTGGTCCTGCTGGGGGACTTGCGTTTCCCCAGGCTGTGCTGAATCCACGCGGACGGGCAGAAGCTGCCTCTGCAGCAGCCGGAGTGATTTGCGTCTCGGCAGCCCCCCTCACACTGTGCTTTGGAAACAGAGGATCGCAGGGTGATTTCAGGGTCTTTTTTTTCCCTTGCCGTCCCCTGTGGTTGCTGTTAGCAATACATGTTAAGTGCTACATTTCTTTCTAGGGTCCGGTGAGAGTGATGGTAAGTGGTTATGAAGGTGCGTTAATCATGGAAGGCTTTCCACTTTGACTTCGTTATGTGCTCATTTATTCCTTGTTCTTTTTCTTGGCTAAGACCTTGGATCTCTGTTAAACTTTGGTGGTTGCTCTTCTCTGCCATTACCCGATTGATGTTAGTGCTTTTCAAGCCTGATCTTACAGAATAGCCAGTGACCGTGTCTTAAGTTGTAGTCAGGGATGCTTGATTCAGTTTAAATACCAATGGCTAGAAAAAGCTGTCATGCTCTCTGGAACAACTCAGCATTGTAACAGCATGTTTTTGATACTATTTCCCTCATACTCTCCGTCAGCTTCGTGGAAACAGTCCCCTCTTGTCCGTCTGTGTTTCAATGGATTGGAGCTTTGTGGGTAATTCGTAAGCCTGTGCAGAAGGCATTTGGACAGTCTGCTCTTAAATCGTCACGTTACCTGCAGTGGGAGTGAAATCCTAGCTTTGTTTAAATAACCGAGAAGAGACGTTTGAAGAAACTTTCTCAAGGCTTTGACTCCCGGGAAAGGGGAGTTGGGGAAAGAAGCCATTACATTCCCCCATTCCCTCTCCCTCTCTTCCAAAAAGCCCCAGTCCCAGTAAACTGCTGAAGGTATGCGACGTTACAGTCACTATTAGGAACCGTTTCTGGTTCTCCTGTTATTAGTCATCTTATGCAAATTATTTGTTCCTGGGTTAATAGCTTCTTTTCAGAGCAATTTTACTTTAAAAAGAAATCAGAAGAAGGTGAAAGAAATAAACCCAAAATGGCTAGGTGGGGAAATGAATGAAACATGTTGTGGAACATTCAGTGCTTCTTGGCAGTAATAAATCCTGCGTGGTGTCTTGCGGCTGAGTGTACCTCAGGAGTCCCGGGAGATGTGAATTTACTCCCCTGAACTGCCACCAAACTGTCCGGGGCAAGAACTTCAGCCTTTTGCTGCCTCATAAAATTGAGATAAAGTTGCTCGTGCATTTCTGTAGCTAGAAGGAGAACGAGAGCTAGAAGCTCATCGTAGAAACGCAAGTCATATCTGTTCCCGACTTGTGCATTAGACACGTCAGTCTGTAAGAAAGAATGTTAAGCTCTTCTTTTAAAAAGTCCTGGATTTAGAGCTGTATTTATGTACTTTGTGTGACTTCAGCGTGATTGTGTTAACTGCAGCCTGTAACAGGAAGGTTTACAGTAGGGCCATTGCAGTCAACCCACTGCCTTTCAGATGCTGCAGGCTGGTCCCTGCACTGCGGGGTGGCAGGAAGCCCTGGCAGGACTCAGGAGGGCAGGATGTGGTGACTTGACCAGCGGTTGCTGGTAGCTGTGAAGACGGAGGAAGATTAATGAGGAAATGGAGGGGGACTTAATTCATTTCCTCCTTCTGCGCCCCCTCTCTTCTGCCTGTGGCTATTTAGATCTAGCTGTAAAGCATTTCACGGAGTCACAGAATGGTCAGGGCTGGAAGGGACCTCTGGAGATCACCTAGTCCAACCCCCCTGGTTCCCCTGGAGCAGGTAAATTCTGCAAGGGTCTCTTGGCAGCGCTGCCAAATGGGCTCCTAGAAGCGTGGCCAGCAGGGCGAGGGAGGGGATTCTGCCCCTCTGCTCCACTCTGGGGAGACCCCACCTGCAATATTGTGTCCAGCTCTGCGGCCCCCAACATAAGAACGACACGGACCTGTTGGAGTGGGTCCAGAGGAGGCCACGAAGATGCTGGGAGGGCTGGAGCCCCTCTGCTGTGAGGAGGGGCAGGCTGGGAGAGCTGGGGGTGTTCAGCCTGGAGAAGAGGAGGCTCCTTAGAGCCCCTTCCAGTATCGGAAAAGGGCCTACGAGAAAGCTGTGGAGGGACTTTCTACAAGTGCATGGAGTGATAGGAGGAAATTTTTCACCATGAGGGCGGTGAGCCCCTGGCTGGGGTTGCCCAGAGAAGCTGTGGCTGCCCCATCCCTGGAGATTCAAGGCCAGGTTGGACGGGGCTTGGAGCAACTTGGTCTAGTGGGAGGTGTCCCTGCCCAGGGCAGGGAGGTGGGACTAGATGGTCTTCAAGGTCCCTTCCAACCTAAACGATTCTATGATTCTATGAAATAGCACCAGCAGCGTAAAGCTTACAGGACGTGTGCTACATGATTTGTAATTCCAAAGGCTTTTAAATTTTTGGACAAATTTCTTAAAATTTATGTAACAAATATAAGCAAGTGATGTTAATGAAAACAGGTAATGAGATTCATTAAACTTTACAGGCAGCTTTGTTGTTCCAAGATTAGAAGGAAATTATTATTTGTTGAGGTTCATTCACTGGTGAGATTGAAATTCAGCTTGCTGAAACTACTAAACGCTCTCATTAAATACTCTCCTACTGACGGACTGGATTCTGTCAACCGATTTTATTTTAATATCATCTAAACAGAATTTCTATGTACTGCATCGGAAAATGTTTCAAGCAATGCACATGATAAAAATGGGAGGCCACGGAGGCATCCATTCTAGGTGTGAATATTTTCCCTTTGTGTTTCACATCTTTGGCGTGTGTTTTAGTTCGGAAGAAATCATCTTGTGCCAGTAAAAATAGGCACTTTAAGGCAATGTTTTGTGGCATAGCTGGTAGCAAAGCAGGTCTTTGTTTTACTTTAAACAAGTGTCATGAAGACTGATGTTGGATTACATCATAGTGTGCTTGATGACATCAGGGACAAAATAGGCCTTTCTTAGCACTTGTTTGAAACTGTAAGAGCAATCAGAGTTTAGTGTGCGCATCTCCTTGCCTTCCCTGGTTTCTTAGGTAGTGACAGTTTCCTAAGGCACATCTCTGGAACTAAATCTGTTAGTTACTAGCTATTCATTCAAAATGAAAATTTGGCTTTTTGCAACTCTTTCAGGCACTAGATAGATAATACTTCTTAGATTGAAGTGGAAGAAGTGGAAGAAGAAGAGGCCTGCTGTCAGTTGTAGCTTTTTCAAGAGAAAAGCTAAATAGTGCACAGAAATTTGCTTCCAAAGCCAGAGAGTAAAATCCCACAAAAAATGTTGAATGAAATTGTGTTGGAATTTTTGATGCTATAACAGCATTAACTGGGCTAATATTTCTAATTCATGCTACGAAGTTCTGAGAATCTGTGGGAGAGCTATAGAAGCAAGCTATACTGAAATGTTAGGTAGCAGTAGTAATGGCAGGGATTGTCTCAGAGTGAAATGTGAAAGAAATGGACTTGGTGAAACAAGGCAAAGAAAATGAAATAATTGTTGGTGATACTTTGTGGTGTTTTACTTTTTAGTGTCTGTGAAGACATAGGTAATGTGATGCTAGGAATGCTCATCATCTGAGAAGAGAGTTTTAGACTAGGGTAGTAGGAGCTTAGGAGATAAAAGAGAGGTCTGTGTTCTCATAGGAAGAATTAANGGGCTGGAGCCCCTCTGCTGTGAGGAGGGGCAGGCTGGGAGAGCTGGGGGTGTTCAGCCTGGAGAAGAGGAGGCTCCTTAGAGCCCCTTCCAGTATCGGAAAAGGGCCTACGAGAAAGCTGTGGAGGGACTTTCTACAAGTGCATGGAGTGATAGGAGGAAATTTTTCACCATGAGGGCGGTGAGCCCCTGGCTGGGGTTGCCCAGAGAAGCTGTGGCTGCCCCATCCCTGGAGATTCAAGGCCAGGTTGGACGGGGCTTGGAGCAACTTGGTCTAGTGGGAGGTGTCCCTGCCCAGGGCAGGGAGGTGGGACTAGATGGTCTTCAAGGTCCCTTCCAACCTAAACGATTCTATGATTCTATGAAATAGCACCAGCAGCGTAAAGCTTACAGGACGTGTGCTACATGATTTGTAATTCCAAAGGCTTTTAAATTTTTGGACAAATTTCTTAAAATTTATGTAACAAATATAAGCAAGTGATGTTAATGAAAACAGGTAATGAGATTCATTAAACTTTACAGGCAGCTTTGTTGTTCCAAGATTAGAAGGAAATTATTATTTGTTGAGGTTCATTCACTGGTGAGATTGAAATTCAGCTTGCTGAAACTACTAAACGCTCTCATTAAATACTCTCCTACTGACGGACTGGATTCTGTCAACCGATTTTATTTTAATATCATCTAAACAGAATTTCTATGTACTGCATCGGAAAATGTTTCAAGCAATGCACATGATAAAAATGGGAGGCCACGGAGGCATCCATTCTAGGTGTGAATATTTTCCCTTTGTGTTTCACATCTTTGGCGTGTGTTTTAGTTCGGAAGAAATCATCTTGTGCCAGTAAAAATAGGCACTTTAAGGCAATGTTTTGTGGCATAGCTGGTAGCAAAGCAGGTCTTTGTTTTACTTTAAACAAGTGTCATGAAGACTGATGTTGGATTACATCATAGTGTGCTTGATGACATCAGGGACAAAATAGGCCTTTCTTAGCACTTGTTTGAAACTGTAAGAGCAATCAGAGTTTAGTGTGCGCATCTCCTTGCCTTCCCTGGTTTCTTAGGTAGTGACAGTTTCCTAAGGCACATCTCTGGAACTAAATCTGTTAGTTACTAGCTATTCATTCAAAATGAAAATTTGGCTTTTTGCAACTCTTTCAGGCACTAGATAGATAATACTTCTTAGATTGAAGTGGAAGAAGTGGAAGAAGAAGAGGCCTGCTGTCAGTTGTAGCTTTTTCAAGAGAAAAGCTAAATAGTGCACAGAAATTTGCTTCCAAAGCCAGAGAGTAAAATCCCACAAAAAATGTTGAATGAAATTGTGTTGGAATTTTTGATGCTATAACAGCATTAACTGGGCTAATATTTCTAATTCATGCTACGAAGTTCTGAGAATCTGTGGGAGAGCTATAGAAGCAAGCTATACTGAAATGTTAGGTAGCAGTAGTAATGGCAGGGATTGTCTCAGAGTGAAATGTGAAAGAAATGGACTTGGTGAAACAAGGCAAAGAAAATGAAATAATTGTTGGTGATACTTTGTGGTGTTTTACTTTTTAGTGTCTGTGAAGACATAGGTAATGTGATGCTAGGAATGCTCATCATCTGAGAAGAGAGTTTTAGACTAGGGTAGTAGGAGCTTAGGAGATAAAAGAGAGGTCTGTGTTCTCATAGGAAGAATTAATTCATGTCATATCTCATTGTCATTAGAGTTTGCCAAAATAGTTGCTTTACGTCTATGTGTTAACAGCGTCATCGAAGCCTGTACTTCCCTTGTTGAGCAGGTTTTTTGCCTTTGAAGTTACATATGCTGTGATTTTTAAATTATGTTGTTTACAGTTTTTGCTAGTTGAAAATTTTTCTCCTTTTCTGGATGCATCAGAAAATGTACACCAGAAATTGAGTAAGTAATGAATGGTTTATTTGCACAATTAGTGCAAATGTAAATTTTGCATTCTTCATCTCATAATTCAAGGAGATGTGAATATTCTATCAAAAGTTTTATGGGGCTATTCAATTGTTGCTTTAGCAGTGACGTGCTTTTGCTATTTTTGCAGCATCAAAATCATTCTCTGTTTGCCATGCTCCATTTGGTCGCAGTGGAGATGACTGTCAGAGAAATACAATTTTCCAGGAAGCATTAATTGAAATGATGGTTTTCATTCAGCATGCTGTAACTGACAGTTGTAGATAAGGAACAGAGAAGATTCATTAAATGGCATTTCTCCAGTTTTTTAATCTTTTTCTCCCTCCACAAAAGCAACAATTAAAACAATTTCTGTATAAAGGCATGCCAGATGAAATCAGAAATGCATTTAATATACTGCACAACATTGTAGAAAATGTTTTCTCTGCAATCGCTTTCTTTCTCCCAGAAATTTCAATCAAATCTTGGGGAAAATTTTTGGAAATGGAAACCTTAAAAAATTATTCGAATGCTGGAAGTATCGGTAATAAATTTTCACAGTAGTTCCTAAACCTGTGTGTTCTATTTGTATCTAAATTTAACCAAAATCTGCATAATAATTCTAAAACGCTTGGGTCAAACAAAGAAGCATTGCACAGCTTTGACATAGAAAAGCACTTAAAAAAATTGAAATATTCATGCTTATGTGGCCACGTGAACATAAACCAAGCCAGTCTGTGCTTATTGTCTTACGGAGTGTAAGACGGAAGGCTGCTGCTTTTGCCAGTAACATATGAAGTCTGAAGTCCTATTGAACTGGTATTTCCATTCATATTTTTTTTTCCAGTGGAAAAAAATTTCACTGGTTCTTTTTTCACTTCCTTAGATGTTTTATATCTTCATATAGAAATGATATTTCAAATGGCCTTCATTTGCGATGCTCTTTCATTATGTGTGCAGGACTCGATACTTAAGGGACAAGCAGGGAATAAAAAAATACTCAGGAACAATAATGAAGTCGGCACATGTAATATGAAAAAAAAAGAAAAGGTAAAAAAAAAAAAATCTAGCAGCAGGAAAGCCATCTCCTGGTTAAAAGTACTGGTGAGGACAGATGTCCGCTTCCAGATCTTGCTGTGCTAATTGACGTTTTCACCATCTGCACTGCCTGGCAGCGCGCAGGAGCTGGGCAGCAGCATCCCGCAGATCTGCCGGTGCGACAGAAAGCGCCAGTGACCTCAAATCCTCGTCAAGCACCCCGGTTAGGTTTGCTCAAAACACCTTTAGGACTATTTAAAATAATGTTTCTGAATAAAGCAGATGATTTATAAAAGGTAAGGAGTGCCCCCCCTTTTACCTTCTGCTGGCACTACTATGGAGAATTTATGGAAGCTTTTGGAAAATAAACGTCTTGCGTTGCCTCCGATTCTCAATGGCACTTCCCTTGGCTGTAGCTTTGTTTAACTTTGGCTTCTCTGTGTATTTTAATTGTCCCTTTTGGACCTCATCTCTACAGCGATGCTTAGGACTGTTTGTGATGCGATTTCCTCAGTGGGCTGTAGGTTTCTCCATCCTCTCCTCTCCTTGTTCTCTCTCTCTAAATAGAGGGCTGTCTTAGTTTCTGGCATTCAGTGGGAGGGAAAAAAAACAGACAACAAAATTTTGCTGAATGGGGTTTTTTTGAGTGATAGCCAGATCTCAGTAGAAGGGAAAGCTTTAGATTTGAACTGAATATTTAATTTCATTTTCCAGTATTTCTCAACGTTTTACAAGCAAACACATTTCATAATTAAAGATTAATATGCTCTTTTTTTTTAGGTGACACTGATTTGGTGAGTAATTTCACCAAGACATAGGCTTATAGAAGAGAATAGAATCACACACGCAATTTACCTTTGTCTTTTTATGGGAGTCAAGGAAGATAATGTTTATTTAAAAAAATGAGAGTAAAATTAAATAAGATTTATGCCTAAATTCCAGTGTTGGTTACTTAGACTATAGTCTGGGAGATAATGGTGACCATAGATGCTTTAAACTCAGTCTAGTCCTCAACCTGACGGTGTCTCAATTTCTCTGATGTCTGAATAAACAATTTTTTGTCTTGGAGAAAAAGCAGCTCCTTGGGTTCCTGTCTCTCATTTTTGCTTTGGAGGCTTCTCAGTATGTATGTGTATCTATATGTGCATTGTGATCAGTAACACAGGACAGGATACGTATACTGTATCCTGACAGTAGAGTACATAGCGTAATTTCAAAGTTATGAATTCGTCGTGTCTAGGTAAATATAATTGGGATTCTTGCAAAATACTGCAGCGATTTCCTGTACTATTTCAGCCATCCCTTTCACGCTGTCGCGTACCCAGTCATCTCTTACCTGCTGGAGCTGGCCCACCACTGTGCGCATATGCTCTGTATTGGAAAACAGGCAATTTTTCAGACATCTCTTCCTTTCCAATGTGCTTTTGAGCTCTGAAAGCTAATCAAACTGCGTTTGTTTGGTCTCTGCTAAGGGCTTGTCCCTATGTCAGACCCCCTCGGTGGCGAGTGACTCCCCTGGTCGCTGACTTCTGTCATCTGCGTTGGTTCGCAGAAGGGCGACTACCCAAATGGCTCGTAGCCTGCAGTTGGTGTGTCGTAGGGGAAAGCCTTTACCCTTTCTTGGAAGCTGAGTGGCGGCTCACGGAGGAGCGTGGAGGTTTGACATGTTGTTTGAATCACAGAGAATAACGTGGACACCCTTCGTAATAGCTGGAATCTGTCTGTTCCAGTGTCACTGAGCACTAGGTACGGAAAATTAAATGAAGTGAGGTAATAATAACTACAGCATGCCTTTATCTGGGGGGGAAGGATAGTGTTTCTTAGAAGCTGAAGGTGAAATGAAAGTTTGATGAGTTAACCAAGAGCCAGAAGCTACCCAACAGCTGTAATTATATACCTTTCGTGAAAGGTGAGTCAACGTCTTTGCCTGTACTGTGGCAGGATTGATGTGTTCAGAAAAGCATCGCTTTCGTCCTGAGGAAATTACGCTTGGGCCCGGGTGCTTTCTCCTGGGAGGTGACTTACCAGCTGGGAACAGTTGCACCAGTCCTGCATGAAGGAGGCACAAAGCTGAGCACCGTTAGCACGTCAGGATCCGGCTTTGCGTTGCTTGGCATCATCTGGAAGATGCTGTTAATTGGGCTTTCCACTCCTGAAGTACCCCGTTGGTGCTGGGAGGCTCCGGGGGAGGCGAGGACTTCCCCTGAAGCGCTGGAGGAGAGGAATCCATACAGCGTGGGGCCCATCACTCCCTCCTGCACCTTTGTTATTCCATTGAAATAATTCCATGTCACGTTACGGGTAAATAAGCACGAGTAACTTTACATTGCTGATCACATTCAAAACATTTTGTAAACCTTCCAACTGATATCAAATATTATTTGGTAGTTATATGTAACCACTTATTTTATTGCAGTTCTTTATGCTGCCAAGAGTGGTATGTGGGCACAGTTACTCTTCCCTAACACTTGCAAATCTTTTTTTTTTTCTTTTTTTCACCCCCTCAAAAAGGTGCTAGACGTGCATACATTAATATAATTTTAAAAAATAGGAAAAAAAACACCTGAGTTGTTTAGCACAACCGCGTATTTTTACTCTGTATTCTTAAATGGAAATATTCTTCAGTTGAAGTGTCCTGCAAAATATATGCATTCTTATATCGATTTAGGGAACTGTATCGCTTCCTTTTTGCTTTTTTTGCATATATAACCTGTCACTTAGGCCGTCCTTTTTCACTGAACAAAAACTGGATGCAGTTCACTCCAGCCGTTGTGTGGCAGCACACATGCAGCAAGAGGTTGCTCTGAAGCAGAACAAGACATGCTCTATTGATTTATACATTGAGGCCATCAACCTGAGGTCAGAAGAAAGATATGTATGCTGCTTCTACTGGTATTACCAAAAGCTGCCAACAGTTATTCCATCTTAATCCCAAATATCGTTTATTTGTGCTTTATAATCTATTTCCAGAAGTCGTTGCATATGTGCATGTATGTACCCATATACATAGGTCTTATTAAAGTAAACCTACTAATTTGAAGACTTTTCTATGCTTAAGACTGGCAGGAATTAGTACTGAATACAGTCCGTTAGGATTCTGTTCAAAACATGAGGACAAATCATCTTGCAAAAGCAAAATTTAAGTGGAAAATCTACCTATTTGTTAAAATACCATAGGTAGTAGTTATTCTTGGAGAAGTAATTTATAGGAATGCAGATGTAAGTGGGCATTTCCTCTTTCACTGCAATGTTAATTTATTTTATTTTATTATATTTTACAGGATTAGCTGGCACCGCAGCAGACCTAGAAAAGAGAAAGCTTATTTTTGGAAAAAATTTTATACCTCCCAAGAAGCCAAAAACATTCTTACAGCTAGTCTGGGAAGCGTTGCAGGATGTGACTCTCATAATCTTGGAAATTGCAGCCATCATATCTTTGGGGCTTTCGTTTTATCAGCCACCTGGAGAAGGGAATGAAGGTAAGAACTTTTTGTAGAAGTCATGTGTGTAAGTTTAAGTAAAACCAGTCCTATATCTCAAGCAGATTCTATCCCCACCCTCCAGAAGGTCACTAACAGGAAATTTCCATGTGGTTTGTTCCTATTACCATTGCATCTGGTACTGACATATTTTTTTGTATGCTTGACATTTCTTTATGCAAATATCTGAACCTCGTGACACGTGCTAAACGAGGAAGAGAAAAATCATAATATTCTTATAAAAGTGGAGCATTTATGTTTCTGTTTTCACCTTTGAGCTGGTGTATGGGGTTTGTTTATTCACCTTAGATGGCTGTTTGCCGCATTATAGAGGACAGGTATGTAATCGCTTATATAACTGATGTACCCTGTCTACGTGAACGTGGACAAGGCCTCAGCTTGTTTATACCAGCTCAAGACTTGAGCTTTGTGAAATTCACTCATTTTAGTATTTTTAGGGATATAACTAAGGCTACTGAGCCCGGCTCAGAGGGGAGTATTAGAGTCGTGTCACTTATAACCTATATACTGCAGAAGCCTTCTGTGGGATCTGTAGAAAGTTTTAACACCCTGCTCCCCACCCCCACCCCCCTCCTTTTTTTCCCCCC
>VZSF01003121.1:132023-257760 GCA_013398295.1 Chionis minor
GCTCTCTCATAGACTTATAAAGCTGGATAAAACATGCTGTGTGAAATGACGTGAATAGCTTGGCAAATGTATGAAGAATGTCTTCCTCTAAATATAGCCTTGAAATGCTTTTTACATTCGCTTCAGTTTCCTTTGGCTACTTTCCTTGAATACCCTTCCTTCTTCCTTTTCCATTCACAAGCAGAAGAAGCACGTAGCTATGCCTAGCTCTTGCAGCATATTTGTGATTCTTTAATCCTTTATATATAATCAGGAATCTTTTATTGCTTTCTCACTGAATTTTGAATACACGACCGTTGATTCAGCAGGTGTCTGATTTAGGCATAAAAAGATAAGGGAGTCATTTATTTTTTAGCTGTAGAAAACATTGTTTATTATTATTACCTCATATAACTGGACATAATAGAATACCTTGGGGACCTTGTAAACCATGAACGATGCTTTACGAAATTAGAATATATTTCTGCAGACTTTTTTTCTTCGGCATAAATGTGCAGACTGCACGCTTGTTTCTTAATTTATTTAGTGGGAAAGGAATTTTGAAAATAGGATTTAACAGGTTTTAGGAAGAGAGGAGATGTGTCATCAGACAATATTTTTTGAAGAAAATTATTATTATTTTGATAGGGCATTTAAAATCTTTCTTTTCCCATGGGAAGGTATGAGACATCTGAGATTCTGAGATAGTCTGAAAAGCTCAGCAGCGCAGCCTGTGAAAAAGTGTTTGTGTTTTCCCACAGCATGGTATTTTATTCAACGGTCACTGTTTTCCCTATATTTTTAGAAATTTTTTTTTTTCCTGGAAGGTTTTGCCATGTTTTACACAGGGAGAATAAATAAAGTTAGTGAATATCTTTTAATCCAACTTTCTGAACACATTGTAAACATCCTTTACATTTATTTTTTTTTTTTAAAAATCTCTTTGAATGGCTGTATAAATGTGGGAGATTCTTTTTCATTTTAAAATTAGTATATTATAAATGGCTGCCAGGGATACCAACAGTTTATTGGTAGATGTCTTTTTTTAAACAGTCATAAGCATTGAAAACCTGACATATTAAGCTTGATTTCGCCATTGGTGAAGTGGGGATGCTTGAAATTGTTTTGATGGTTTTGCATAACCTTCAGTAACCAATTATAAGAAAAAAATAATATGCAGACTGATGTTGAGTAAAATTCAAATTAACTTTTTATGAAAACAAAAAAAATATACTGTTTTGCCTGCACTTAAGCCAATTTATTGAACAATTTAAACTGTTTCTTGAATTGAACCTGAACCTGGATTCAGACCAAACATGGGCCTCTCTGAGAAGACTGTAGTTCTTTGAAAGGGCAGCGACTCAGACGCTGTCTGTCTTGTGAGACGTCTGCTTACCTGTCTACATCTCATTTTCATTAGACATTGCTTTAGACTGCTCCATCTGTGCATTGCTGGTGTAACAGAGGACATGCAGTAAGTCTCATACGATATGTAAGGTCCTGGCAGCAGCTTGCATTATGCCCGATCTCATTTTCTTGAGGTGAGAGGATAATGTTGCCTGTGGGATTTAACAGGGAATCCCTACCCAGTGACTGGGGGAGCAACAAATGCTCCTTTGGGAAGCGTCAAAACCCGTATTTTCCTTTTCTGACTCTTCCCAGAATGAAAATTATTCATTGAAATGTAGATTTATTTGCAAATTGTATGTATTTTCTTGAAAAGAATATATTTTCTTCTGAAAGTACAGCCCAACGTTAGGAAGGGGAGCTGGCGTTTCTTGCTAGCTGTCTGCTCTTGAACTCGCCCAACTCCTCCACGGCCTACTTTAAAAGTTCCTCACACAGCTTCTGGCTGAACTTGGTGGTTGTGCTGTCCAGCCCCCTGGCTGGTGCCTTAGTGGGCAGCGGGTGAGAGGCAGTGCCAGTCCCTGGTGCCCAAATGTCCCCCACATCTCCTCAGGGAAGAAGCATGGAGGGGCCCTGGTGCCTGCTCCCAGCTGCTGAAGCTCGGTCCGTGGGCTCACTAGCTAAGGTCAGCTTTGCTGGGAAGCATTTCTCTTTCTAGATGATGCATTCTTAACTTTTTTCCTTTTTTTTTTCTCCACCATGTCCTTAAAAGTTGTTGGAATTTGATTTTACTGGTTGATGACAGTGTGAACTGTAAAGCTTCTAACAGTCAAATTTGTCTACAGCTCAACAAAAAGTCTCCTTTGTGTAACAGGACGCTACTTGTTGGTACATAGCTGTTTTATAGAAGCCAGCCTCCTCTTGGGCATTCTAATTTTTTTTTTTTTTTTAATTTTTCAAAATGAAATGCATTTTCATTTTGAGAATGAGTCAACCGGGCTGTTCTTCTTCCCACACCGATTTGTTTAAGCCTCACTGCTAATTATCTGAACTCGTCGACTTACTATCCTCCACATGGACCTTTCAGAGTCTAAAAACAATTGTAAACATAAACTCAATACTGTTGGGAAGACTTAAAGAACTGAAAGGACAAAAGACGAAACCTGTGTGAGCAGAGAGGTGTGCGACACTGGGGGTAGGTGGGATGGCAAGGGGACATGGTCGAGAACAGTCAGTTTCCGCAGGGGCTTGTGGTGTCCGTAGTAACACTGTGTGTTTCTTACCACGGTGAAGTTTGTGGTGTGAACTGGCCTCCCGTTGCATGGGGTCATCGAGTGGTTCTTTGGGCCTGGCTAAAAGTGCCTGTGATCATCTCACGCTTTTTCGATGGCGTTGAGATCTGTGACTATGAGGGGATGGCGAACAGAGCATGAGCATTTCTGTTGGGAGACAGAGCTATGTGAAAGTGGATGTTTCCACAGAAATGGCTTTGTCAATGGCAGGAACGTTAGCATTAGCCAAGTGCTTTTTGTTCCCCTTTGCTCAGAAAGACCTTGGTCTGTCTTCAGGAGCACCTTGAGTGAGCAGCCTGGCCAGGGAGCCGCAGCTGAAGCCACAAAAGATGATGTGACTTGGGAGAGACCAGAGAAGGGTTTGACCAGGCTGGAGTCCGCAATGAGCGCGGGGTAGCTTTTATTTTCTGTTATTGTCAAGTGCACGCAGACACCTGAAGAAGAGATGAGAGTGGTGTAGTGTAAGTTCATTAAGCAGCCACCGACGGGGGGTGGAAGAGCACCTGAAGAAGCCAGTGGAAAGCACGCTGGGATTTGGTTTAGCCTCCTCAGTCTAAATTCCTCTGCCCTAAGCCAGCTGCCTTGCAACCATGGGGAGGGAGCATGAGAATGGAGGGGAAAATGGAATTTCTCTCATGCCAGATGTTTCGAGATTGAGCATTTTTTATAAAAAGACTAACTTTACCTGAAAGCTCAAAGGAGAAAGGGGTAATGGAAGTAAAATTTTACAGAAGGTTTGCAACTGGCCAGTTGTTTTCTTTCAGCATTTTGGATTGTCACAGTCTTGCAGTATTTCATTTGCTTCTTGCAGAGGACTAACTTGAAAAGTTGTGACCATCTAAAAGTGACTTCCTTTCTTTGTAGGAATAAGGGTTAACATGTAAATGAGACGCTTTAAGACATAGTGTCAGGGAAGCATCACCTTGTGTAATTTTTAAATCAAGCCTATGTATACACTAATATATTTCTATCTGCCTTGCACATACCCTAAACTTTTCTCTACTAATGACCTTATTAGTTAATATAATGGATTGAAGTTATCTTTGTTTTTTAGACTTGATATAACTTTCTTTTTTGGGCACTTGAAACCTACTTCAATTTTTGAAGCTGTATCAGAATTAGCATTTCAGTGATTTCTGCAGTTTAAGTGCAAAATATTTCTTTTGAAGGAGGAATGCATGATAAAATCCATGCACCCAAAAAATATTGGAGTGCATTGATTGCTTCAGGAACCCTGTCCAACGGTATAGTCTAATGTATGTATATGTTAGTGCATTTTGCTCTATTAAGCAGTTGCAAGCTCAAAAGTTGATTTTTCTATGCATATTTCTAAATTGGCTATTATTTCCCATTTTAAGCTATGAATGTTGATATTTAAGTCTTTTGACTGTAGCATAATTGCATTTTCAAACATGTATAACACAGTTTGGTATGATCTTGAGAAAAGATTAAGTAGATCATTATCTTCTGAGTTGCAGTCAGTTTACACTATTGGAAACAGTTGGTATTTCTGCAGTTTTGAAGTACCAGTAGTGCCCTTTCTCAACCAAGCTTAACTGGAGGAATAGTAATCTATTGTTGGTAGTACATGAAGTTTTTGTTCTACTGCAGTTCTTCATTTAAGATATGGGTGAATCTTGGAAAACAATATATCATTTTCTGCTGCAACCACAAAATCAAATCTATAGGAATTACCAGATAATAGCATAGTTTTATTGCTTCTCCAGAAGCCACTTCAGTTCCTGTATTTTCCTCTTTCTTAGCAAGAGTGAAAGTTTCCAGAATTTTGTTCTCAGAAGCTATGCTAGAGTTGTTTTTATGATCTGCTTTGCATTCCCTTTTACCATCTGACAGGCCATTAGGAGCAATTGAGTACTTCTGCATAAATTATTGTCAGCCCTGTAGCAATTACTGCTCTCATTACTGATCCACACGGAATCATTCTTCCACTCGTTCAAAAAAAGTGCAAAACTGCTGCTGTGTTTTAGCAAATGTATTTTGAGAGAAAATTCCGGGTGCAGACGTAGTCTCTACTATGGCGATGATCACACAGGGGTGCAACTTAGGCAAGGTAAAAATACTTTATTCCTGACAACAAAATCCTTCTGTGTCCTGGCTTAATAGATTACAGACTCAGTTAGTTCCCTGAGCAGACAGAATAGTGAGCCTATGATATGTAAAGAGGATTTAATGAATATATGGGATCCTGGCTTCTTTCTTTTTTTGGTTACGTAGATCGGAGTTAGTCTGGGACTAAGTTTGGAGTATTTGTCTCGTCTGTCAGTGTATGGTGAAATCATTTTTGTATACGGTTTGTAAATAAATATCAAGTGTCCTGTTTTTAAAGACAGTGTATGCATAGAAGGAGCTGGTTTGTGACAGCGGGTACGGGGCTGTGGTCTCACACCGTGGCATTGCTTGAGGAAACGGAGCAGCCTTTGGGAAGGAGAGCTTAGACTCACTTAGAAGCCCACCAAGGGAGTGAGAAATGGCAGCGTTTCTCTCAGCCACTCCCAGATCTCAGTCTCATTTTGGGTGTAGATCTGCAGGAATTGCCCACCTGTGAGTTGGTTTTGGGTTTTGTTTTGTTCTTTTACTCTTTCCCCTTAGATCTCTCCTGAAGCTGTCAGTTCTTGCAGGAAGGACTTGATTGCAACTTGCGAGTCTTCTGCCCCTTTCTGAAGCCGTTTCCATACAGTCTGCCCTGCAGCTCAGAGCAGATCAGCAGCATTGCCCAGGTTCGGTGCATCCCCCATCTATACCCTTGTTGATCCAGTTGAAAATTTTCAGAGTTTTCTAACACCTTCACTAGCAATTTCTGAGCCTTCTTGAATCCTTTCCCTTGTTACTATCTTCAGGCCTTATATCACACATGGCTTTTACTACCCAGTTGCAAAAAAACATGTCAACACCTGACAATATTTACTGTTTACATGAATGTACCAAACCTTTTAATAAACCTTTTAAATTTTCTTCCTTGAATTCTCTTTCCTTATGTGAATTACAAAGGGGGGAAAAAGTAGCCTGAGGTTTTAACATCCCACTGTTCAGTGTGAAGCCGCAGGCATGATCTCTTATTTTCAAGCGTACGGTTCTTTGCAGCTTAGGAGGGAAAAGAAAAGAAAAAAATGTCTTTTTGGTTGAGGTAGCTTCCGTTAAAATTCCCAAGGCAAAACGCTATATTGAAAACAAAGTTAAATGACGTGTTGCATTGCTTAATACTGCTCATTGGAGGTTTGGCTGGGTTAGCCTTCCTCTTACTCATGCGACAAGTTAATGAACAGGAAAAATTACAGAAAGAGGGCACGCTTGCCTGAAACGTCCTCCCGAGCCGCTTGCGTGCAGCTGGTGGTGGTGGTGACGCCCTGTGGCTGGGGGCTGTGGCTGGGGTGCCTGCTCACCTCTTGGGGCTTGGTTTCCTTGCAAGAGACTGTATTTCCTGGGGTTTACAACTCGGTTGTTCCCTTATCGTTCCTATCGTGTGCCACGTTGCTTCGTCAGCGGGGACTTGAGTGGGAGATTGCAATCAGAAAGGCTGTCCCTGTAGTTGGAGAGAAGATACAGCCGATGCACAGCTCTCATGAGGACGGTTGCTTACCGTGGTTCTGTGCTGAGCCTCCCTCTTGAGGTACTACTTGTGGTACAGCTCTTCTGGGCGTATCTAGCAAATCTTACACTCCTTATATGTGAACCTGAACAAGTAGACGCGTACGGATTGAATGGACAGCAGGGCACAGTCCGACATGGAAATGCAAGAGGCCAACGTACACATCAATGCTGGATTCTCCTGATAGCTGCAAAGGTCTTCACTGCAGAAGCAAAGGCAGCCATGTGGTGTTTTGATTAAAAAAATCTGTAAAAATCAGTCGGGGGGCCCCAAACAAACAATTTACCCCCCACCTTGTCCAGATCTATCGCTTGGGGTCTGAAACGCTGGGCTGCTCTCATCTTCTCTCAGGTTACTGCCAGTGAAGATACGACTCAAAATATGTCTCTTGACGTTCCACCATATTGAGCAAGTCTGTAGAAGTAAGTCGCGGCGGGAAAGATTTGACCAGCCATTAGTGCAGGTATCTGTAAAAGGAAGTGACAAAAAAGAAAAACTTATTTCATATATATAAGTATATAAAAGAATATATATAGAGAGAAAAGTACATCAAGCAGCTGGCAATAAACAACTCTTAATTAGAGGTGAAAACGCTGAATTTAATGCTAGCATGAATTTCTGTACGATATGTAGTCTGTACTAGTGTACATTTAAAAAAAAATAAAAACCACAAAAAATTCTGTCAATTTGGGTCAGTACAATCCTCCTCCTTGCAGGTTCCCTACCCTTGATGCAGGTTCTGCTGGAGCCAGTAGGCTGGCTGCGGAGTTTCAGCTAGACCAAAGTACACAGTCATGTTAGAAAGCTCCGTTGTCTGTCCCAGTTCCCCAGCGCTTAGTATAGGGATTAGGGAATCTCTTGGATTACACAAAAAAAAGTTGTAATAACATGTAATTAAGACATTGCTCCTTGAAAACACTCAAAAATTTTGTTATTACGGGCAGCACCTTTTTGTGGTTCCAGTTCTCAGCTTGCCGTCTATCAGATTGTGGTTTTATTGCTTTCCATGTGACATTTAGGCTACTCAAGGGGATTCTACCCTAGTGACACACAGCAGATGTGCGAGCGTTCCCCTCCATCTGGGGGAAAATAAGAAATACCCCCTTTTCTAATATAGCTCTGAGGTCATGTTAAGAACTCCCTTAATTGTTCTGTATTTGCGTGTATAAACAGCTGAAGTTTCCCATTCAAATTTTAACCTTTTCCATAAATTAGTTCTGGTTTGTTGTTTGTTCGGTTGTTGTTTTTTTTTATTTTACCCAAGGGGTAATTCCTATCCCCCACTGCCTATATTTGCAAATCAACCAAAATCCTATAGCAGTTTATTATTGTCTTCAGATTCATGTGCAGGGTTTCCCTTCTGCTCTTGTGTGCATTTCTCTGCACATAGAGAACTTTTCCCTCCGTTGGAGGATGCAGCTAGAAGCCTCAGCCTGCCGTGCCGAGGAGCAGATAGCAGTCACCATGGCCATCTAGCAGGATGCATGTCAAGAATAAGGGACAGTGGAGAGAGGGGGTGAAGAAATCCAACAAAACCCCAAACCAGCCTTGGCACGATCGCAAGAAATAATGGCTCACAGCTGTATTGCCCTGTGGACAACTCTTCCAGGTTAATTTCTTTTAATTTATCAGTATGCAAGAGATGCATGCTTCCTTTCTGTTTGGGAGGAAAGCAGTGCATCACTTCCCAGCTTCCCCACAAGGAGGAATGCCGGGGCTCACAGGGAGAGCCTGGCAGTCTCTGTAATTTAGGCAAGGTGGGACAGGAAGGAAAAAGACCTTTTCTGTGTTGCCATGCGTGATGAGACAGCCTGACCTTAGATTTGGTAAAATTCTTCTCTTTTCCCCAGTTTCTAATCTTTGGGTTTCTTCCCTTCTCTTTCTTTACCAATAGTTGTGCTACAACTACGTTCATTTTAATATTTTCCGGTAGCTGATATTTGGAGTCTCTCACTCCTTCAGTATCCAATTCTTAACAGTTTTCTTCCCACTCTCACAGAAATGCGGTGGTTTGGGTTTGGTTTGTTTTTAAGAGTTATTGCCCAGATCATAAACTACTTATATTCCCTTCCCACGAAGTGTAACGTCTTCGTAGATTGATTTGTTTTTCCCTGGGGATTCTAGAGATCTTACATTTTTCTGATGAAATCAGCTTATTCTTAAATTGTATAAATATACCAAAGGCCTGCTGGGGCAACCTCGAAATAGATTCTTGTGTACGCAAACACATATTGGCGCAGGAGAAACACACAGGTGTCATTTGGGCAGGAAGCGCACGTTGGAGAGAAAACGAATAGCAGGATTAGCTCTGCAGGAGCGCTGCCATCTCATCTGGCGTTGGAAATGGTACTCGCTGTTATTAAATTCTGCGGCAGAGTACAGTCAGTTCCTGCCCAACATAAACATACTGGCTTTATTGGTTTTATTGATCATTTGTATTATCTTAAGGCTAGAAACGAGCGCTAGTAAATCTATGCGTGGCTCAAGATTTCATTTAAACAAGAACTGCTTGTGTCCCCCCTTTGCTTAAATGACCCTGGGGGATAAGCAGTTGTTTGGAAAAAGTTAAAGAAAGTAAAAGCACTCATTATTGAGGAACTCTAACCAGATTTAATTAACCTCAATTAAAAAGTAACCTCAGATAGATAACCACATGAAAATCTTGTGCCGTCCTCTGAGGAATTCAGTTCACTTACTTCCTAGTGAGACGCAATGAGCGTAATTGAATATAAACTAAATGTTTTAATGCAGCATTTATCAATTTTTACCTTCTCTTTACCCATACGGTCCACATCTGGGATTTCATCATACATTTTCCTTAGCACTGTAATTCAGTTGGGCTGCATGGTTAATGAAGCACATTAATTTTTTAATTCCTTTGCCAGACTTTTATGTACTGAGAGTCTTGCAGGGCCAATTCAAGATCCTAGGACAGATTTCCACAGGAAAGTGTTGCGTGTGTCTCCCTGTCTCTCAAAATCTTGTCTCCCTAGGTTTCATTAATATGCACTTAATATATTTGATTAATGAGTGAAAGAATCAGAAATGTCAGAAATGAGTCAGCTGAACAAAGTTAACTCTCCATTCTTTGTGGCAGTTCTAGACTTTAATCTTTTTTTAAAAAGCGTTTTGCATGTGATAACGTAGATTGCATTAAAAACACATAAACGTAGGCAGCATAAAAACCTGGTTTGTAAGGCCAGCATTAATATTATTTTACAAATCTTCTGAAATCATAGCAGTACGTAGCAATAAACAACCGTAAGTCTTTTGGCAGCCCTCCCAGTTACAAAGCCAGCAGTGAGATGAAAAACTGACTCCACGACCTATGTTGTGTGAACTTTCTATTTAAAAGATGTCATCAAGTAATCTTTTTGGTACATTGAAGATCTATCGTCTCTTTAAGTCCTTTCCATAGTGCAAAATGCATTGTAGAAAATGAACTAAATTTCATTCATCTTAATACTTTGCAGTGATTTTAATCTTAACTTCCGCCCTCCCTCATGAGCTATGTCAGTAAAGCAAACCAACCCAGCGTCCCGGATGGTTACTTAAAATATTTTCAGAATTTTGTTGCAGAGGCTGAAAACACCAATAATTAGCAAACGTCCTCAAATGTCTTGTATATCTCAAAAGGTCAAGGGAACAGCTGAACTGTCTTGTAATCCTCACTGTCAGTGTCAACTGATCGCCCGGTGGCACGGCAGGGAAAGCTAGCTGCTGTTTCCGAGTTCTTTATCCCTACTATTTGCAGGCTGTGAGCACTGGTTTTAATTTTGCAGGACTGTCAACCATTTGTATGGTACAACATAATCTTATGCCAAAGCGGGTACTTCTTCAGAGGTTTTTAGCTCTAACTTAGTTTCATTTTAGCCCTGAATTAGAACAGATTTGGAATTCCACACGCCCCACATCCCCCATTTATCTCAGGGTGCTTTCTAATGGCTTTGTTTTGATTATAAAAACCTAAAATGTGTATATTATGCTGTAAGTCTCTATATAGAATGTGTTACATAACATTCTTCAGACACTGGGGAAGACTGAATCGATGGAAAATGGGTTGTATATAAGAGGGTATAAGGGCAACGCAGCCTTAAAAGCTGATATGTCCTAATAGGAATCCTTGATTGTCTTTGCTGCTAAATAAATAACCCTGATCCAGCTGTTGCTGCACTAGAGGTTTTTATTGTGCTGGCCAAAGAGGAAAGTTCGCAAGAGAAGCTGAGACAATAGAAGTGCAGCTATTAGAAACTGGCATTTTCCTATAAAATAGATTACTCTCAAAGCATAGCTTAATTTCAGAGTTATCAAAACACAACTTCTGAGGAAGGTTGTTGCACACACTCAAATACTTTTATCAGATCTTCATAAAATTAAACCATGAGATTCCCAAAGGATTTTTTAAACCAGTGTAAACCGTCTGTCAGTACAAGGAATGAAGCAGTTGGCATCCTGGAAAATAGGAGAAACGGACGTATTTGCCCTCAAAAACAGCTTGTTCTGCCAGAACCCCACCATTTAACCTCCTTCCTCCCAAAGCCAGGATGAGGTGAAGCAGCATATGGCTTCTAGTGACATTAGCCCAATCTGTTTTGTTAAATGAAATAGTTCCTTTAAGAATTTGCCTAGGAAGGTATCTTACTTTTTAATTCCTGCCCTAAATTGCACATCAATGCAAGGTCTAAATATCCAGGAATGGAGACCGGGACAGGTTGGAGTGTCCAGCTGGTGCATGTGCGTCCAAACTCCCGTGCGTGCAAACTATCTCACGGTCTTCCAATACTTGCATAAGGCTGTTTTCACGGCGAGAAAATCGTGCACATTTGAGGTGGCGTTACCTGGATATAGTGTTTCATTTCTGGAACATTTTGGCTTTTATGGTGTTTTCCAGATTGAAAAGATGGGACAAATTTAGGTTTAGGGCTCCAAGTGAGGTGAACTGGTGAGAGTCCTGGGTGGGGTGCGGTCGTGGAGAGGGTGACGCAGGGACGGTTTGGTGGCTCGTTTCATTAGAGCCGGATGGAGCCTGGCTCTTGGAGTTCAGCTGTGGCTGACAAACCTTCAGGACAGGAAGGGAACCTGCGGAGCCTCTGGAGCATCACACCCCTGTGCCCAAGGTGTCCCTGCCGGGGCGAGCGCGGAAAGCTCAGGCGGTGCCACGGCAGCCTCCTCCGGCGCTCGGAGAGCGACAGACCTGGCTGCGCTGGCGTAGTGGCGCAGATTCCTGCTGGCTGGCGTCCGCGGATCTGGGGAGACAGCACCATTTTGGCTGGCTCCGTGGGTTTGCACAGAGGTGCTGTGCAGCCTGCAGGCAGGGACCGCCGGGGAGGTGGTGCCAGGGTGTCACCTGAGCATCGTCCCCTGCAGCCAGCCGGAGTCAGGAGGACTGTGATGGAGGCAGAGGGACCAAGCCTTGCTGGCCGCCTTGTCAGCCTGCGCAGAGCAGCGAAGTTGGATTTGCTTAAAGCTCCCCAGCCCTCCCTATACGAGGAGCGCGGTGCTGAGACGAGGGCTGGGTGTATAAAGCAGAGCGCTCCAGTCTCTGTTCCTCCCCGGCCCGGTTAATCCATAGCCTGATGACGGCATCCAAAGGCAAACAAGAAGAGGCAGGAGCTGAGAAAAACTGACTTGAAGGGGATCTTGGAGGTCCTTTAGTCTGTCCCCACACTCAAAAGCACTATCAACAATACTTAAGCTGCTCTTGGCAGAAATCTATTATACTTATTTCTAAAAGATTCCAGTGATGGAAATTCTGTGGCTTTCCTAGATAATTTGTCTAAGCGTCCATGCCGGGAGACATTTATTCTGTATTCATACGAAATGTGTCTTGTAAGAATTTAAACACAGTGCTGCCTTGTTATATTTTTACATGGATGTGAAGACCAATTTGTCATATTATACTTCTAGCCGTATTTTGTCTGCTTGAAGACAACTTGATTCTAAATACCAATGTATAGCTATTTATGGGAACTTACCCAGCTTTTTCGATAGGAATTTGAAATTGGAACAGCGTGTCAGTGATACAGAGTAATACAAGTATTGCACTGAATCTGACAAACGGAGACAGAATTTTATCTTAAAATGATTTACCTGGTGTTTAAAGAAAAAGGAAAATTCCCCCAAACCAATGAAAACCCAGAAGCTCTGAAAACATCTTTAATGTCAAAAGTTAACGTTAATAGCTTGTAAAATACAACAGTAGGAGTACTAAGTACTCCTAAAAACACAGGAGTACTAAGTTTTTTCTTACTCAATTGTGAATTAAAAAGCAGTTCTAATTTAGCGCTTCAAATTTGCAAAATCACCTGTTTATTACCTTGCATTTTTTAATTCAAGGTATTTTGCGATGAGGTTATAGGGTTGCTTGCCAGTTTCAAAGGAGGGTGCCGTTCGCCAGCTAGGCTGCATGAGTTCACACAAACGATGTGAAACCGCAAAGTCTGCAGGCACTTACGGTTCACGTCTGTTGGTGGGGTTGAATTAGAATGGAAAATTGTTATCGGGGGGGAAAAAAAAGAGTTTAAACACAAATGACTGAAAGAAAACAGGTATACCTTTTTAGAACACAAAAACTGTGATGACAAGGCAGATGTATAGCACTTTGCTTTTTCTTTAAATATATGTATATATTTATATAGAGGTTTTTGGTTTTTTGGTTTTTTTGTTTTTTTGAGAAACCAGTAACAATAAAACAGGACTTTGAGACAAAACATTTAAAACTCAGCATGAAGTATATTGAATTGGGACCTGGGGAAAAGAATCTTAAAATCTCTCAACTTCAAATCTGCGTAGATGCGCTTGAGGGCTTTTTTGTTTTAAAGCTTAAGGAAACCGAGACTAGACCAAGCCCCCCACTGCCAAATGCCCCCTTCAGGAGTAGAGCACAGACAAGTGAGTGTCTGGAATTACAGTCCCTACGTATCCCCAACACGTGATTCCGCAGAGTTAATACTAAGTGTGTAATGGCACTGAATTGTTCTGTTTTTTAAGTACGCGAGCCTGTGTGCGCATATGCAGATGTGTGTGTGAATATGTAGACGCGTATTTTCCTGCATGTATATATACATATATGTATCTCCCTTATCAGAAAAGTAACAATTTATACAATTGATTCCATTTTATTTCTGTTACTGCATAAGGAGTTCTGCCTTTTCTCTCTAGGATATGCTGCTCGTCTTGTTTCAGTTAAGTATGCATTGACTTTTAGAATCTTAAAAACTAGATGAGTTGCAACCAATTAATGTGTAGAATATATAGAATGGATATTCTAAATGGAGATTATCCTAATTACATGCAGCTTTAGCTTGCTTTGGCTGTATCTACATTAACATTTTAGATTGGATCCAGAGTGTACTTCAGAAATGACATCTCTTGTTTGTCCCCAGCTAATGTGCTCTGGTTCACATGGCAGGGTGCTTTCAGGGAGTGCACGGACGGGACGTGCGTTCAAATGGGATTTCATCCCATCCTGGGGGATGAAACTAAACTGAAAAATACGGTCCAGAAACGTGTTTCCTTAGCACGTAGATTTGCACTGTAAAACTGCTTTTATAGGGCCCCGCTATTGGCTAGTGTTGATGGAACTTTTTAATGCCTTCTGGTGCAAGACATTGTGATATAATGTTTAATCTTTTACTGCCATGATTTTTGACCTCCTAAAGCTTTATAGCACAAAGTAATGAAGATGAGAAATTTAATGAAGGTAGTAAATACTGCAGTTTATGAGCTGGTTTTGTGGGTGGGGTATGTAAGGCTTCCTTATCTTTTTCAGCCTGTTCTCATGGGTATGCCTGAGGAACGAGGGAGGAGCAGCATCAAAAGAGGCTGAGGGGCTTTGAGAACTGGCTCTAGATCACATCACCGTAGCCTAAGCTCAGAAGAGCTTCAATTTTCTGGATTTGCGGAATGCTAGCTGTGTTAGGTTGCTTAAGCTACTTCCTGGCAAATTTTCTTAATCAGTCCTTCAAGCTGTGGTCGGTGGCCCTCTGAGAATCCATGAATTACTTTGAAGGGGCCTATTAAAATCAGTAACCTGGTCTTAGTTACCTCTGTCCTGCAGGGCTTGTAGGTTGGAAGAAGTTGACAATTGCTCTTTAAATGGTCTAAGACGTTTGAAGGGTATGAGTCAGCACTCGTCACTTCAGCCTGTACTCCAGTTTGATTTTTCAGAAATCAGTTTTTTCCAGTGAAATGGCTGTCAAGATTTCCAGGCCAAGACAACTTTTTTCAATATTTTTTGGTAGCATTTCTGTTAAACACAGTCTTTCTGCAAAATCACCTTGGTTAGAACATCTTTTTTGAAATCCCCCCCATCCCATCCCGTCCCGTCCCCCCGCCCTCCCCCAAAAGAAAAAGAAAAAGGGAGGATTTCTGGAAGCGAGTACATTTTGTTTGTATTAGAACACAATCAGAGTGATGGAACAGGCGGATCCCACCCTAAAAAACTTCTTAGGTTATTTGCTCTTCTGATCATTCTGCTTCAGGCAGAAAGAGAATAGGCTTTGTTTGTAAGGATTTAGTAGAGGAAGTGTAAGTAAGAAAGATGGCTCTCAGTCTCTTTATGTATTCATGAAATATTTATTGCTCTATGTTAATGTTAAATGTTTTTCTTAGGTCTGTTTAAGTCAAGTGCCTTGATGGTGGCCAGCTTGCTGTTAAGAATTTATTTATTTTCGTGGGCTTCTGTGTTTCCTGGTGCTTTCGGTGATCTGCATTGGGAATGGTAGCTGAGGAAGTGTTCAAATCCTCCTCTCCATCCAGCTGTATTTAGGAAGTACTGGAAATTGTCAGGTATTGCTGCATGAGAAATGGGAGCATTCTTCCTGGTTTTAGAAACTTTTAGTAACTGAAGCCTTAGCTTGTTGGTGTGTTTGTACAGAGTGTCTGGATAGCTGGAGCTCCAATGTACTGTATTTTCTTGAGATGATACTTCTTTTTTTTCTCTTCACCCATTTGTTCAAGACCTAAATGGAGCATTTGTGTTTAATAAGGCTCTTCTAAGACAACTTTTGCCAATAGCTGCAGCATAGCCTATGCAGGTTTTTTAAATGGCAAGGTTAGAATTCTTAATCAAACTTACCCAAGTGAAGAAATTGTCAACGTATAGACAGCCACTTCACTGCTAATATCAGTCCAACAGAAATTCTAATTTCTTCCTATCAGTTTTGTTCATAATGTTTTGTTTGCCTTCGCATAATAGCCTATTCTAGGTATGGTCTTACGATACGTGATGATGGCAAAAGGCATTCCTTTCCCTCCTTATTTTATTCTGGATCAGCCAGTGCCATTTATATTGGTGTTCCAGTTAAGTGATTCAAAGCTCATGCAGTGCTCTGGGATCATAGACACCTACATTGTTAATTCAATTTAGTACATACATCTTTCAAACTGAGGTTGTCTTTTACATTCGGTTTTGTCATAGTTCTGACATGTAAATAACAACCATCTGAAGGGAATCCCTTATTCGTGCTCTGTGTTCTTCATTGCTCTAAGTTAGTTTGCCCTGGTGTTGATACAGTTTAAACTTAAACGCTTTTCTGATGTAGTCAAATCAGTTGAGATATCCTCAGAGACCCTAAATGGAGCTATCAAAAAATAGTCACTAAAAAATTCACAGCAAAGTATTGATACCTAGTTCTATTCTGCATTGGACCCAAACCAAGGTCTTTCAGCTTTTTTCCATGGAAAACCTTGAGAAAAGAGCTTAAACTGAATGACTGAGCAAGAGGGTTTAAGGTTCAGACCACATACACGTCCTCTGTGTTCTTGGAAAAGTGACTTAAATTTGGAGAAATTTATAACTCCATTTTTATACATCCTGTGTGAATACAAAGAAACCTTCAAACTTAACCAGAAATTTCATTGTGGATGTTGCTCTTTGTACAAAAATGAAAACTTACGTCAGAAACAATTGGTTTTGACAAATGCAAGTAATTTTTTTTATATTTTGTATAACTTTTTTCAGTATGTCTGTGGAGACAGTTAAATAAATAAGCATATATTTCTTTGTGGAATAGTTACAGGTTATACTAACACATATCCAAGCTGTTTGTAAGCTCTGTCTTTACTAGCGAAGGTAATTGTTACACCCATGCCAGCACTGCCTTCCTAGTGTAGGCAATGCTCATGCTCTATGGAATATATTATGCCATATTGGGAACCTTAGTCTTTGACTAACGGTCTTTGCTTCTCTCAATTAACCCCTAAATAATTAATTACTTACAGAATTTAAGAGAAGACGGATTATTTCATTTCGTTATTTTGTCTGTTTTGAAAATGTTTTTACTGTCTCATACGTTTAGTAATGCCTGTGAAGCTGTTTATGATTGTTTATTATTATGAGGCAGGTATTTTCGATGATGTGTGAAAACACTTGCTTTGCAGATTCTTACTGGGTTGCACAGCAAACATATTTACTGAAAGATAAATAAGTGAAGATAATTGCTCTTCTGTGTTTTGATGAAAATATATTGCATTGATTGTTTCACAATATGCTATCCTGGTTTTTACCATATTCTAAAATGCTTACAAATGACCTACCTGCATTAAAATTTTATTTTGTAGGTATTCTCTTTTCTGAAGTGTCCCTATTACAAACTTCTTGATTCATAATTTCCTACTTTTCTGCTGGGTATACAGTCTGTCTGTCTTGGCACTCTCTCTCGCCCCTGTTTCCTTTGAACCCATCACCTTTTGAATGAGATAAAACAAGTCAGGTTTTCCTCATCCAGTAGTGTTTTGGGGGTTTTGTGTCAGTTGATATTTTTATTGCAGTGTGGAAATCTGGAAATAAAGATCTGGAAATACCATACATTTGGTGTCTCTGTAAGAAGTAATAAGAAAGAAAACATAGGTTTATGCACAGATTCTCAGAGTCAGCAAGGAAAACCTGGTTTAGGCATCACTCTGCCCAAGACCAGCTAACTCTAAAGGAATTATGGAAATGATACAGTATGTGTCATGGACTCAGAAAAAAAAATAGATGTGTCACTTCTAAAATACAGATGGGATGAAGTGGAACATCAGTTTTCAGGAGCCAAGCATTTGTCCAAAAAACCGCTTCACTCTGGTTTTGCTTGACTGTACCAAAACTGTGAGTTGGGTCCTATTGAGCAGCACTGAGCGTGCTGGGGGAGCACGGTCGTGACTGGGTGTCACTCCGATGTTGATGAATGACCGAAGTTCAATACTGGAGCTGGCTTCAGTAACGACATATTAAGAACTCTTGAAGTGCAAAATGTGCACGTTGTGTCATATGGGATCTACAAATTAAATAATTGTTTCATAATGTGAAGTGACCTACATCTGGTTTCTACAATTCTGTGTTGGACTGCAAAAAATCAAGTCCCATAGATGCCTTCCCTTCATTAGAGATGTGTAGGTCATCAACAAAACTGGGTTGTTTTTAGATATTGCTCATTAGATAAATTTCCAGGTTGCCAAGCACAACTTAACTCTCAACTGGGGACATGAGGTAATGAGATTTAGAACTTTGGGATGAAATAGAAAATCTTCTTGCATATTTTTCCAGGAAGACGTTCTCCAGAAGTATTAATTCCGTAAGTAAAACTCGGCTAGGACATGACCTTGCAAGCATTGTTGAGTAACTGCACTTGAACTCGTATTAATAAACCCAAGAGAACAACTTGCAAGGTCTGATTCTTACTATTTGAAAACTGCATTTTACCTTTTGAATGTGTGTCTATATTTACCACACATTTTTAGCTCTGAGCAATATACAGTAAAACTGCAGCAAGCGGTTGTCTAGGTTTTCCTTTGCAATCCCTAAGAACAGGGCTTGCCATTAAAATTCCCATATTAGCCTTTCTCTGCTTCCTCTAAGTGGCAACGTAAGGAAACAAAACTGAATATAAACATTATAGAAGTAGCTGTATGGTCCCGTTCCCTTCCGTTGCTGTGGGTGGAGTTGGGACCCCATCCTTTTGCCTGAGCTTTCCAAAATGCTTTTCCTCGGAGGTGATAGTGGGAGGAATCTTGCTCGACATATTGCATCTCTTGAAGTTGAGCGAGTATTTTAATTAACATTTCTCTGCTCACAAATGTTTGTGATCAGGCTGAGGAATGTGTGAATATATATGCTTTCGGGGCTTGCAGATTTGTTTCCCTGCATGAATATGTCAAAACCGTGTAAATATTTAATATTGAACTCTAAAGTTGACAGTTATATAACTAATCTACAGGGACAGTATCTTTTTTTCCCATTTTTCTCCCCCCTTGCCCCGCTGGAGTCCTTACATAACTAACTGATCTATCACAAAGCAAGGAATTCTAATATTGTTTTCACGTAAGTATCCAAAAATCACTTTTAGTGAATATACAAGCGCCCTAAACCTGAAATGTGCGTAGTATAAATATCTCACATTAGTAAACCCCTTCTGCTTGGCCGGTCACAGAAATGAACGCGTTTCTGGAGAACGTGGTCTGACTTACTACAAGTAACTAGAAAATGTTTTTCACGGTTGAATAAGTCCTTGGAGAGTATGAGACAAAGGCAGAAAAGTTCCTTTTTGAAGTTGTGGTGATTTCTGCGCCGTTGCTGTGGCGCTGCGGTGACACTGGCAGCTTCGCCAGCCCTTGCTCTTGCTGCCGTGAGCAGTGCCCATGTTGGAAGTGAGTCATCCTCCGTGATGCGTCATCACACAGAGGATTTTGGGAAAGGAAAAGTGGTACTTCGGTAACTGGCACCGCTCTTTGCACTAATTTTATAGCAAATGATATGATACAACAAGGAATTTGTGAAAATAAATGTTACGGTATCGGTTACAGCTTAAAAAAATCTGTTAAGGAGGGGAGTTTATTATATTTATTGCATAATTTGGGGTCATTCTTCCTACCCCAGTGAATATGTTTGACAAAATAAGTAACGTCGCTTACGATGTTAGTAACAAGAGCCCACAAGAGCTAATGAAAAAGCTGTAACCTGGAGCTGCTCAATTTGCTTTAATAACATCTGTGCTGGAGTTGCAGCTAAGGAAAAATGTCTTTACAGAAAGCGATTAAATAAAAAGTTTTTTATCGTGGGAACTGTTGTCTTTCTGATGACAAAACCAGTTTGACTGTCTAAAAAAATTACCTCTGGGGGCGTTATGAGATTTTCCTAGGGAATTTAAATGCCACAAGGTATTCTCAGCTTAAAAATAGAAACGTGTAGGTTGAAATGAGTAGCTGAGAGGTATGTGCTGTAGGTTGGGACTTAGGAATACAGATGTTCACAGATTTTTAAAAATAGGCTTTTTCTGATTTAAAAATTACTGTGCTGCAGCTTAAGACCATATGGTTTGTAGTTATAATCGTTACCCTATTCAAAGCACCTTTAAGAGTCTCCTCATAACTTTGAAATCTTAAGACAGATAGTGTGTTTTAGCTGCTTGTATGCATGCAAGCATATAGTGCTCGTGCTTCTGTATTTGCCCAGATCTGGTTGATATTATGAGAAACAGATATTGAAATGTTGTCTATGACCTTAAAAGCGTTCCAGTTTCCAACAAGACACGAGCCTGGGAAACTGGCAGATGATCCTGTCCTGGCTACTTGCAGCCTTTTCCTTTTTTAAAATTGTATTTATTTCCTTACCCCTTTGCTGGCTTTCACTAAATTGAAACAATTAATAACATCAACCGACGCGTTTTCTCCTGCCAGTGCCAGTGACGTTCCTTGCTTTCTGTCCTCCTGAAATGCTTTAACCTGCTCTTGGGCACCGTCCGCTCCTTCCTCACCTTCCCCTTTAGCCACAAGCATCTTCAAGGCTTTTCTGTCACACAGTTCCCTTTCACTAGCCGAGGCTTTGCTTTCTTTTTTTTTTCTTCCTAAAACCTTATATATAATTAAAATACTGCTAAGGCAGAGTAGGCTTCTCAGGCTAATTTTGAAATCACTGGCAATTAATTAAGTGCAGAAAAGGGTCCTGCGCAGGCTGAGTGCCTGGGTGTTTGCTCAGCTTCCCAGGTTCTTGGACAGGTTTTGTAGCTCAGAGCTCTGAGCTTATAAAACTTTGTTTTCCTTCCACAAGTTTTTGGTAATGTACTTTTGAGGTGTTTTATGGAGAACACAATCATATTAGTCCCCTTCTGTATTTCTGAACGTTCGTTGAGGCCCCGCTTTCAGGTCCTCCCACTCCTTTTGGTGGGGTTTGGCTCACCTGTACGTGCTGCACACTCCTGAATAAGCTAATCCATTTTATGACTTTGTTTTTTCTATGCCAGAGGAGTTACAGACTTGCAGTCAAATCTTTATTATCTCGCTTTCAAAGTGAGTATGCATTTTCTGTCTCGTGAGACTTTGGGGAATGACACACACATGACATATGTTCATAGTTATGGTAGAAAAGAGATTCATATTAAAAACTTGTTTACTCTTTTGAAATTGAATTTTCTGACAGATAAGACCTATGTTAAATATATTTAAAATGAGTACGTCGCAAATCACTGTCTTGGAATAAAGCCCTACTACAAATCACAGATGCGTATTAAAAATTCTTTTGTGATACTTTCAGTCTGGGCCTTGCAATAACATCTCAGGTGTATTTTTCGGCAACAGTGGGAACCAAGTGCTATCTGTGAAAGCATAACAGCAGTCTTGGGCTTTAACACAGGTTTTTAAAGGTTCTATGAGCGTTCTTAATAAAAATTAGATGCTTTAAACTATATTTTGCTACTTAGGTATATTACTGTTATGTCTTTTGCGTGTCTTAGTTGTACTCCTTATTTTCCTCTTATCTGTAAAGTCAATCCTGTGTCACTGTGTCCTACAATAAGGAGGACAGATAGTAGAAGTGTACAGTGAAGTAGTATGTGGTTTTTTCTCCTATGAATGCATACAGTTTCTTCCTTTAAATTCATATGTCTTTCTAGAAAATCCTGTGCTACAATGACAGAAGAAAAAGGAAAATTTTCCTTCTTGGAAAGTAGTCCAAGAAGTATATAGTATATACTGAAGTATATAAGAAAGTATATAAGAAAGTGTATAAGAAGTATATAAGAAAGACTTCTACAGCTGATACCAATGGAGACGCAAGTTTCCTTTTTTTTTTTCCTACTAAAAGGGAGTACTTCTATAAGAGTTTTGAAGCAAGAACCACATCACAGTTCAAGAAAATGTTTCCTGACAGATAAGTCATCTTGCGAAGGGCAGGTTGAATTTTTAAGTCCTGCTTGTCTGTAAATCTCTGTTTAAAAAACCAAATTTGTTCTGAAATCTTACTATTGTAAGAATGAGATAGTTATTTACTTCCTCAAAGTTACTAGAGTTTATTCCTATAATGAGAATGATATGTGCATTTTACATTACTTTATCTAGCACTTCTGTCCTGTTTCTTTTCTGTGGGACTGTAAAAAGCAAAGGCAAAATTCCGGGAAAGTCTGATGATCAGCTTGGTTAACCATTTAAAGAGCCTGGGTTTAGTTATATTAGGCTAGATCCACAAAAAGCACAGTTTCATTTCTGAACTGTCGTTACAAGTATCTGCCTGCAAATCAGAGATCTTCAGAAGCCTTGCTCAGCTGCTGCTTGAACTTGGACTTAGCTAGTCCTTCATCTTCAGACTCCTCACGTAGCTGAAATTCTGCTTCCTCCTAACCTGAAACATACGGATAACGAAGCACTGGTGTTTTTCTGGTAGTTTAGGACTACCATCCATCTGACTAGTGGGATTAACTGAGGAACTCGGCCACAGCAGACAGGAACACGTGTACTCATGGTGCCTAGGAGAGGACGTGCTCTGCAGGCTGGGGATCCACACGTCAGTGACTAAGATTCCCATTTGTGTAATATCAGCCTTTTCGTGTGCTTCCAAATTGTTCTGATCTTTTGAGAGAGGGGGGGAAAAAAAAAAAAAGAATTTGTGTTTCCCATCTCCCAGTTGACGGTTTTGAGTCATAGTGAATAAACCAGTGGGAGCTCTGCTTCACGCTACCTCTCCACCTCCATGGGTGGACGTTCCTCGGAGGGTGTCAGGTAACCTAGACCAGACCTAAGAAACAACACTTAGAGTTTTATAGAAACCAGATTGAATCTTGACCAATACAGATTCTAAAATCCATAAAGCAGCTCACCATTTCTTCCATCCATCTCAAAGACTTAACTTCTGGGTTTGACCAGGTCTATACTCCTGGCTCTCTTTCCGAGGATTCCTTCCTCCCCTTCAAATACCTTTCCTCCATCTGAATTTAGCATTGTCTGGTTGAATGAACATAAAATAAATTAAACACATTAGGACTTCTGTTGTTTCCATTGGGTTATGGAGAATTTTCTCAGGATTTTGGAAGTTAAAATCATAAATTGTTAGTGCAGAAGCATGTCAAATTTAGGGACACTTTCCAAGAGCTTGATCTAAGTTCAGTCTGTTTTCTCCAGATTTTCTTTTGTTCTTACAAACATTTTTTTTCAACTGTAATATGAAGAGTGAATTATGTTCTTTGCTCGTGCATAATCTATGAGACAGGTAAACACAATTCCTTTCATCTTAATGATAACATTTTGTATTATTTACTTGCTGCGTTAGACTCTTTTCTGTTTAGATGAACGTACTAGGAATGGTATTGTTCATGTTAACATGGGGATCAGGTCTGACAACACATACACACAAAATTAATTTCATTACTCAAGTCAATGAATTTTATTACTATTTTTTTTAACCTGTTCTTATTGAATCAAGAAGATCGATTGTGGTTTTTTTCCTGCGGGGACACAGAACTCTTACTTACTCTCCAAGCCATTTGAGGGACAGCGTGTTAGTACTGGGTTCAGGTGCACTGACTAGCTGTCAGGATTTTTTCTCCAGCCCACCTCGGAGAAAGTGACCAGACCTATTGGTTCTTCTCTAAGCTAGTAGCTTTCTGCAGGAGAGGCAGGCTATTCTACTCGTCTAATATTACTATAAAGTTTACACGTATTACACGTGGCCTGTTTTACAAGTTACACTACGTTGCAGCCTTCTAAAAAGGAAATAAAATCAGTCTTTGACCATGGCAAGACCAGGCCGTGTTTCTTTTGTGGGAAACAGGAGAGGAGGCGTGCTGTTGGAAACAATAGGATGTTCATGACACTTAATTTTAAATCATACTGAATGAAAAATGAGTTGTGAATTTTTTGCCTTACGTTTGCGAAAGCAGAATTAGCTGTACTAGGAAACTACTTAGTCCAAACAACGCAGAAGTGAACCTACTGATTTGGAAAAGGAATCTAAAAATCTGACAGAGACCAATTAAGATGATTAAGGTTAAACGGAGCAAAGTTCTTTAGTCCTTCCCAAAAGTAATGTTCTGCAGAAGGAAGGAATTGCAGATGCGGTTTGTAAGTTGCATTTGTCACTGGTAAGGGTACTTAATAAAGTACCTTAAGCTACTGCTGAACTTACAAAAAGGTACTTTATTCCTTTCTTGGGTGCCATAAAAATGTTTTTTTTCCATGAGCGTCTTGTACTGCTGCTAAAGGCTCAGGTGGGTCTGTCAGCCCCTTCTCTTGGGAGCATGCTTCACATTTCAGTTAGGTTAAATCTACATTGAAACTATGGAGAGCACTGGTAAAAACTCTGTTTGTTTTAATTTTCCTTCTGTTTACCTAGTGGACATTCAGTCTCATCTTTCTTCCTTTGGCATTCGGTAATTTTGTTACTGTTCATATGCAAGAGTAATTACTCAGCTGGTTAATGAGTTATGATGCTTTTGTTACAGGGAAGTCTTTGTAATGTAAAAATAGAAACCAAGTTGCTTGTTAATTCCCTTCAGTGACAGGTGACGAACATACCAAAATTAAACTTTAGTCATAGGTGGAAGCGACACGGTTGCTAAGTTGCTGAAGTCGCTGCTACCTGGGTACGATGGAAGAATGATGTCAAATGCCTACCTAGTTCAGTCCTTCATGAAAAATTAAAGATTTCTTTTCTCCCGCAGTCGCTTGGGAGAGGAGGCTCGATTGTTCAGCCCGAGTTCTTTCTTCCTCTCCTGTCAGTTGGGATAGGTCTGAATTGCGTGATTCTACTACGTGTGCTTTGCTGTCCGCTATTATAAGCGATCTTTGTTTAGGTCTTATTTCATTAAGAAGCTATTTTAGTTTTATTTTGTGAATACTATCTAGGAAATTTATTTAAATTTTAATTGCGTATGACTTTGAAGTAAATAATTAGCAGATGTGTATAAAACAATTCAAAATTAACACTTCAGAATTAGTACACAGAATGTATTTTTTTAATACTATTTTACTTGTGACAAAAATAATAACCTTCCAGTTCTATAAGCATGCCACTATATTTCTCTGTAAGGAAGAATGATGAACGAATATTAGGCTATTATTTTTATTCAGTGTTCCCTAATGCATTTCATTATCCCATTTAAATACTTCATTCATCTCAGTAGTTTATAAACAAGTGTTCCTTATAAGAGTGTTTAGTTGAGGACATTTAGAATTTGCATTGAAAATTATTTCTTAAATCCGTTTTAATTTAATCTGTTTTCTTTAATGTTAATTTAATGTCATTGCTTTCAGTTGATTGGTATTCGTCATTGGTTTAGCCCTTCTGCCACTCGTAGTCCATATTTCTGGAAATGCTTGCTGCCTCAGGTGAAGCTGTCAGCCCTTCTGCTAGAGAACACCATTGGTGACGCCTTGCCCCATTTGTTTGACTTGGGCTTTCCAAGGCTAGCTTGTTCAGTAGAAAAATTAAAAGATCTAAAATTTCTATTGATTTGGTTTTTTTCTCTTCCTCAGGCATCTTTATTTCTACTTTTTCTCTATTCCGCCATGTTTCATTTAGCAGAGAGTACCTTGAACAGCAGTTCTGTTCCTCACCCTTGTGATTTCATGGCAAGTTTTTCTTCTTGTGATCATGGTAAAACTTGATCTTCGCTTGACCGAATGAGTCTTAATGTTGTCTTTGCAGGATGTGGTACCGCAGCAGGAGGAGCTGAAGATGAAGGTGAGGCTGAAGCTGGCTGGATTGAAGGTGCTGCCATCCTACTCTCTGTTATCTGTGTTGTACTGGTCACTGCCTTCAATGACTGGAGCAAGGAGAAGCAGTTCCGTGGGCTTCAAAGTCGTATTGAGCAGGAACAGAAATTTACCGTTGTCCGAGGCGGACAGGTCATCCAAATCCCAGTGGCAGAGATAGTAGTTGGTGACATTGCACAGGTGAAATATGGTAAGTTTTGACAACTAGATGACTACTTCTCTGAACTTTATTATTCTCCTTTCTCTTTCTAGCAGAATAGACTCACTTCACTGGAAGTGATTTAAAAGGCAAAGAATTACGTGGTGTCATTATTGTCCGCAGTAAGCTAACAATTTGGCTGTTAGGGCAAAAGGAAAACGTAAGATACTTGCTAGAAAATTGCACTAGGTAATTTAGTTTTGTAATCTCGGCTTGCTTTCACTGCCAAGGACAAGAACTGTTCATACAGAGGTAATGCTCTTTCATGGAGGATTACACTACTTGAAATTTTTGGTGTCTCTCCATTTAGGACTAAGAGGGAGTATTTTTAAACGCTCTGTGAAAGGGCGTTCTGCCAGTTCCCCTCCGGTAGGCTGCTCCAGAGCTACGGAGCCTCCGTACCTTCCCCCAGACCGGATGGTTCTAGTGGGTGGCTGCCTTAGAAGCGTACGCCCTAGGGAAACCTGGTGCTCCAGCCAACAGGAAGACCTTTGCAGGAGCTCTGTGTGCTCTGGGTTTGACTGAACTGGCAAATTCCAGCAAAAAGCCTGTTCTATCAACCACCAAGTCCCTCCTGGACTTAGCTAAGGGCTCCCTGAGAGGGGAAGAGGAAAGGGCAGCCTGAGTGTTTATCAGCCACTAGTTAATTCCTATGAAGTCTGATACAGCAACCGGCATTTCACGTTAAGAAGAGTACTCCCCCTGCCAAATCTCTGTGATTATTTCATTCATTGCGTGTCAAATGTGATGCATTCTGATTCTGGGATAGCATTGGGCAAAAAATATTTGCAACATAGAGGCCCTTCCTTATAGGATTGTAATAATGTGGCTAATGTGGACTGATGCGGTTGTAATTCTTTCACTTTTGCTTTCATTTTACATTTTAAAGCAATTGTTAATTTTGATTTTATAATAAAAATCATTATGTAGTTATAAAAACAATCTTTCTAAATCACTGTGGTTTTCCGTTACCATGTTCTTACTGAAAGGTGATCTTCTGCCTGCTGATGGGATATTTATTCAAGGAAATGATCTGAAAATTGATGAAAGCTCTTTAACTGGAGAGTCCGACCAAGTCCGTAAATCTGTTGACAAAGACCCAATGCTACTGTCAGGTAAATCTGCCTGAATTCTTGCTGAGTTATCTTTTACACGCTGCTTTGTTCACCCTCTGTTTTGATTTGGTTTGTTTTTCCACACCATCAGGGTTTGGTAACCTCGATACAACGGATCTTTTGAACACAGGAACTGGCCTCGTCTGGTTGTCATGCAAAAGACACCCTATTGTTTTTTGATTGTGTGCAATTATTCCTAATCCTTAGATTTAGGAAAGTGTCACTGAGGGAAATAACAATTGTTTCAATTCATTGTATGCTAGTTTTAATTTAACCATTAAATTTTAAAGCCCTTTCAAGGTCTCTTCAGACACTTTTCTTTGTGTGTATACTAGATAACAATGGAAAAAGAAACAACGTGCTTTGAAGGAAATGGATATACTGAAATATTGTGTGTTTGACTTCTGTGGTAAATTCAAGATATTTGTAATATTTGTCTTTTGTAGTATAATTCTATGCCGTAAATCAGTTAAATAGAATGTGATTTTTTAAAATTTTAACAAAGATAGTTTTACTGTTTTGTAGCTATAACTTCATAATTGGCATACCATTTTAATTTCAAAGAGATAGTTTTAATAATGATATTTTCTTATAGAATTATTATTATATAATTCTTATTGTGAAATTGTGAAATACCGTAGACTTCTGTCAATTAAAATATCCTGTTGTTGAATTCCAAAGGTATTCTGACTATGAAGTTTCCATTGATTTGTGTACTCTCCCATACTCCTAAATTGAATTCGGTCTTTTTGAATACCCATAGATTTCGGTGGTGGCTGTGCAAAAACATGAAGGTATTGCCCTGGAAGGCATGGTGGGAAGAGAAAGAGAAGGCAGTTGAGTTAGGAGAAAAGATATTTTTGTCTTGCTTCCCAAACCTCAAATTTCTTTGCTGTAATTCGTGTTTTTATTGCAGAGTTAAATAAAGTTTATACTCTTTATTTTTCTCTTACTATGTAATCTCTATTGTGATTACAAAGGTGAAGAAATAATGTGGTATTTTAACAAGCACAGCATACACCTTTGTTGCATACTTACACCAATGAATTTTTACTCATACTGTGTTAGAAAATCCCTGATCTCTATGTGCCCAGGAGCAGAGTTGATGATTTGAGATTCTACCATGCAAAAAACTACCTTCTTCCCTAGGTGAAGTGCAGGGTTTAATCCCAGTGATACGGGAGCTGATGTAAATTGTTAGTAGTCCTAAACCCTAAAACTTGGAAACCACCATGTCTTTTGGGGGGGAGTTGACCTAGTTTAAAAACTGAGTTCCCGTTGGATGTTAGTCTAGACCTGTATTTTTATAAAACTCATTTAAAGAAAAAAAAAACCCAACAACAAACCAAACCCCCACAAAACCAGCAAACAGACATTAAATTTTCCTCTTATCTTTGCACCTGAGGACATCAGTAAGTCATCTCCAGGTAGACTTTTGGAATTTAGACAGATATTGTCAGGATGTTGCTTGCCACTGTTCTCTGTTAATCGTCTGTTGGAACTTAAAACAGTCTACGTTTGACAGAGGAATAATTGAAAAAAGGTAACATTTGAATTGCAGCCACAGTTTGTTTTGTGAGTCTAAATTTGGTGAAAGATAAACACCCTGAATCAGGAAGTATTATTTTCACCATTGGCATCTGAAACAACATTTTTAATACTCGATCAGTTTCAATGACATAATTAAACCAAATGAGTTTCTGTGCCTAATGTCCTGTTTAATCATCCAGATAGTAATTGACTGTACTTGAGAAGCAATTCTAAAGAGTACAAGTGCTGACTAAACCAGATGGTCCATTTCCATCTGTATGTAGCACACTTGGTACCACCTAGGAGGGCAGCAGTGGAAATACAGACTCTGATATACCTGAAACCAAAAGAAGCAGCTTCTCTTCTCTAGTTCCCCTATATTTCTGTCTGAACCGGTTTCTTTCTTTTACTTCATTAACAGACATTTGCATGCATAGTGTAGCAGAAGCCACTGAATCAAAAGTCATCAGCTTAAGCGATACGGCGGTGACGGTAGATTCCTTTGCAATGAGCATGGGCACGTGTCAACCAAGAGATGAGGACACTTGGGGTAACCAAACCGACTGCTGCTCAGCTGCCTCGGTTGCTGCTGATGTGCCCTTTAAGTTCTGTAAAGTTCAAAGTTTGGAGAAATCCAAAAACTTACTGAAAACCAAAGTTTTGAATATGAGTCTGGCCTCAGTATTGCACACAGTGAAGCATTTTGGGGCACCATGTGATAATAGTTATCATTGTAAAAAATACCTTATGGGGTTTACCGTTTAAAACTTTTTTCCCCCAGTATTTAGATTAATTTGATTAAGGTATGTTTCATACTGAGTTAGGCAGAGGAGCTCACCTAGCGCAGCTCTCGCTGCACTGAGACTGACAGAACATTACTTTGTCCTCACCAAGCTTTTACAAATGCGTATTTCTACCAGTGCGCAACAAGGATTTGAAACAAAGACAGAGCTTATTCAAGAACAAATAAACAAAAGAAATCTCTTGGTCATGGTGCTTTGTTAGGTTTTGGAAATAAAAAGGAAGCTTGATTTAAGGAATCGGGTCAGTTACGGCCTGGAGAAAAATAGTTCCGATTCTGTCTTAATTCCCTGCCAGAAAATATTCCAAGCTAGGCTTCTAGCACAGCAGACATTTTCAGAACAGAGTGGCTAACTTCCCATGTTCTAAATGATTTGGTTATGTTGAAATTCTGTTGAACCATTCTGTGATTTTATGATGCTATGAAATGACTTGTAGCTGAGTTTTTTCTGGAAAACTGCTTTTTGTTCATAGAGGATACTGCGATAGTTCATTTGATTATTAACTTCAGTTCTTTCTTAACAGTTGCAGTGACTGAAACAGTTGTTTAGATATGCAGATAGAGAATTTTTGTTCACCACAAGTCTGCTGGAAGTAGTAAAACAGTATAGACACCCCCAAATTGGCATGTCTGGTTTTCTTTTCTTGGTTTTTTTGCCCTATTTCCAATCTATTTCACCAATATTATTGTTAGATTTGGGAGTTTCTGATCAGTCTCATATTTAGTTGCATTTTGTATGAAAAAGTATGTGCTGTAAGGGGTTCCTTATCTGTCTAATAATTTTATCTCTTTTCTTACTAAACTAGATTTCTTCCTTTTCTATCTTGGAATATTTTGCATTTATCAGCTTCAAATTAAATACATTAAATAGCATGTGAAAAAATGTATTTTACTAATATTGAAAAATTCCTCTCGAGAGGGAAAGAAGTCAGTAGAATTGTTCAACATGACGTTGAAATACATGCATAGGGTACAGATTAGGTGAAACACATGCCTTCATTCCAGAATTCCATTTATATAGCAATAGCTGATTGAAGTCATAGAGCCCATTTCTTTATTCAAGTTGATATAATACTGTTTAAATGGTGGAATTGCCAGCTAGGTGGCAGGATGTTGAGCTCTTTGGTTTAGCTTAAGTGCTGCAGAATTTTTCCAGTAGTATTAGTGGCACAAAATCTACTGATAAATTCATACCTGCTCCAAAACCTGCTTTTGTACACACCTTAGCAGTTTTGAATTACGTTTTACTAGACCAATGCTAATGAAAGGTTCAGAAAGGCTTTTCATGTTATGATATTTTTTCCCTTTCCAGATGTGCAGATGTAACCTTGAAATCTGGTGGGTGCAGGTTTTCTTGATAAAGCTGGCTTTGGCACGCAGGTGGCACATGCCATTTTTTGGAGGGTATTTCTACCCGCCTTTGTAGTCCAACACAGAAGATTCCTTCAAAACAAAACGTAGGAATACTAAAAGCAAGTTCTTAATTGAAATATATTTTAAATGGTGCTGCATCTTAAAGGAATTTCCTCTAAATTTCTGAGTTAAGCTTCAGACATTTTCTGTTTTGTCTGATCCAGTACAACCAAGGCTATTCGGGTTTTTAAAGGTCTTTTCTGTTCCTTTAGGCTTGAACGTAACTTGGGTTTTGTGGTTGGAGCGGCGCTCCTAATTTGTATGTTTGTGATGTTTTGCTCTATCATATGAAAGAAAGCAAATGACTTTTTAAGGAATCAAATTTTATCTCAGAAAGCCATAGGAACAGTTCTCAATGTGCTGAGAGGGTGTGCTGCTTTTTTTAAAAAAATATATCTGACCATTAGTGCATTTTTGTTGTTATTCAGTTTATTTCTGCTGAAATTTCCGTAGTGTTCTGATGTGATATTTATGCTGATAAATTAGGTTTAGTGTTGACAGATGTTCTCTCTGTTCTGTGTTTCTGTTTTCCTTTTAAGAACATGAGAGATTTTGATTATTTAGAGAAAGGTATTTTGATTATAAATAGATAGTTGCATGGCTTAGTGTGTTCTAGGACAGCAAGTGGATGAGCAGTAATGAGAAAATGGGATTTTTTTTTAAAATGGGTTGTGAGTGTGGGCATATATATATAAATATTTACCTATTTAAGGACATATGTCCATCTATTTTTCTTTTTTTCATCTTTTGAGAGAACTCAATGAAATGAATGTACGCAGATGAGGATGAACCCAATAAACTGTGTTTTAAAAGGGGAGAGGAGAAAGAATCTTCCCATGGGCGTTCAGGTGTAGTAGATCTGAATGCCCAGTAAGATTCTTCATGAAATTAATTATATTCCTCATTAGCCCAATGTAACAGGCTCATAATTCAGTTGGTAAAAAGGCATTTTGCAGGAGTTGGCAGAAAGCTTCTTTGAAGATTTCTTTTATGTTCTGCTGTGGCTTCAGGCATGCCCTGCTATGGTACATTGCAGAACTACAGGCATCAGTGAATGACTTCACTTGGGTTTTAAAATATTGAGTGGTAATGAATGATGGAAGCGAGTAAGTGATAGGGGCAAGATAGTTGAGAATAAGCATACCGGTATTTTTGCCTAGTTAGCCCCAGAATTGTTTAGGAAAAGTCGGTTAATGACTCTACCTAGTTCATGCTGTTACAGAATGAATTAAAAAGTGATGTTGTCTTAAGGAAAGTACTTGTACCTGGGGTGGACAACGTCAGGATCTGTCCATTTGTCGGGGGTGAAGCTCCTGTGATAATTTTCATACCAGCTCTTCCTTCCCTGACGGTGCGTCTGGGTTTGCATCACCTGGAGTGTTGTTCCCAAGGCCAACGGTGCTGGTAGACGGGTGAAGACAGCGCTGAGGACTCTGTCTTTTCAGCGTTGCTGGTGACTCCTTCACCGCTCCCGTTTAACAGCGGGATCGACTTTTCCTTCTGTTTCTGATTGTTGTTTACGTGCCCGAAGAACCCTTTCTTGTAGTTTTGTGGCATCTCTGTCCAATTTCAGTTCAAGCTGAGCTTTTGCTTTTCTAACTGCATCTCTGCATACCCTGGCAATACCCTTGTAGTTGTCAACAGGTCTCCGTCAGCTTTTCCCCTCGGGTACGCTTCTCTCTTGGTTTCAGTGAACAGCTTTATCAGCAGGTTCTGGTCATCATGTATCTGGGTTTCATCTGTTTCGTAGATGCCCTACTGATCTGCTTTATGTCTTTTAAAATTCACTACCTACTAATGATATCTCTCTTCAAATATTTTAAATATTACTTCAGTAATGAAGTTTTTCGATTAAAACTTTGTCGCCGTACCAAACGACAGATTACTCGCAACTTGATACCGTCCTTGGCACATTTGTTCCTATGCTTCAATGACAGGAGTTTTTTTAATAAGTTTTTATTAACTGCTGTTAAATATGTGTTGTAACAATAGGATGTTCCTCAATTTCGAACTTTTTTTAGAAATAGTGTGCAATTGCATAGATTGATCTTTGGCAAAACACACTGTGATAAAATTTTTCTAAAGTGTAAATCAGAATAATTTTGACTGTTTCTAGGAATTTCTATCTGTTTTTGTTTCCACAACTCATTGCAAAAGGTTTCTAAGAGGCTATGATCTTAGATGCACCTAACATTTGGTTCAGTGTAGGAATTCGAGCTGTAAATAAACCATCTCTGTACAATAAAGCAGGAAAAATTTCTCAAAAGGAATTTACTTAATCTAATGATATAATTACCTAGTTACAGAGATGATCCTTCTCAGAAAAACGTACATTTTGATTTGTTCTAGAGTAATAGAAATCTCTGTACATACTGAATTTATTTTCAAGCGTATGTCAGATTCTTCTGGCTGCTTGGAATTCTCCTAACTTAATTAAACATCCCCTTGAATATTTTTCTCCGCGTTGATTTTTCAAGTTTGAAGATACGAAATTGCGTTCCAAAATTTTTTTTCCATGCCTGTAAATCAACTGTAGCTGTGAAAGATAAGAGAAATTGCACACGTATTTTCACTTCATTTATGTAATAGTATTCCATGTACAGTCAGTGCAGTCTTGACTAGATGCACAGAGGAATGTTTGCAGAACTCTGAAAAAATATTTTCAAAGTTGCAAGAATTAACTTGTAAAGCTAAACTGTTATCTTCCAAGATTACGTAAGCTTTGTTGGTGACATTTCTTTTAAAAAGGGAATCTGATGTTTGTGGCTAATGGATGTGCAGCCTAAGCTTTGCAATTAAGCATCCATTCTTGGTTGAGAATAATATACAATAGCGATTATTTTTAGTATGTCATTATATTGGCCTCGATACAGATTTTTAAAGTGTAACACAATTCTCTCAGTACTATAGTAAAAGTCTTGCATAAAATATTTAATGGTTGTTCTTTCTGGTTTTTGAGCTACGCATAACCTATATTGCATATTTTCAGGTACTCACGTCATGGAAGGCTCAGGACGAATGCTTGTAACTGCTGTGGGTGTGAATTCTCAGACAGGCATCATCTTTACTCTGCTAGGTGCTGGAGGAGAAGAAGAAGAAAAGAAAGACAAAAAAGGTAAATTTCACAACACACAAGGATGCTCTGAAGAAGGGTCTTGGGATTTGTCTAGCCAAAGCTCTCCTCCATTCTTGACAAATAAATACAATTTAAAAAATTTCTTTATTTGTATACATTTTTGTCATTACATGTCACACAGAAAAACAGCAAAAGCTGTTAACCAATAAATACATTGGGTAACAAGATGTTTTTCCGGTGTGAAATTGCAGACTCTCAGTACATAATTAAATGCAAGGGAGTACATGGGCATACTCCCATTGCCGTGTCTTCTTTACATAAATCCATGCTCACCTAAAATTTGCTAAGGTTTTGCTCTTGTGCATTTACTTCTATATAATATTTTTTTCAGAAAAAAACCTTGGCCATGGAAATAGTGTCTTTCTTTGAACTTCAAAAATAAAGATAAGATGGGGCTTTTTGCTAGCCTAGTTGTTTAATGTCAGTGACTGACTGTAGAGGCATTTGAACTTCTGAAGGAGTAAAGGTCAAACTAAGAATAGTAAAAGAGAAGAAAGTTGCAGTAAATGAACCAGAGAGTTTAACTTTGATGTCCTGTATCAGTTAATGAAATCAAGAGGTCTCTTTAGACTTTTCACCTTATTATAGTGTGATGTCATAAGCCATTGCTAATTTATGGGTGACACACTAAGCAGAAACATGATTTAATATGTGTCCTTTCCAGTTTTTGTTCATGCAGTCTTGTAAATTGTTCGAGTCTACTTTCATAATTTTGTTCCAAGTTCCCTCTAAGAATGTTTATATTTCAGACATAATTAAGGGCCAATTAATACAGGGGTTTCTTAGACATTCCCACTACTTCACTATTAATAAAAAATTATAGCTTTACTGAACATTTTATTTAGTAGTTGTCAGGCAGCATGATTCCACCTTTTTTTCCTTTCCATCCTTTTAATTTGAAGCTGCAGATAGGAATGCCAAATTCAAAGAGGTTTCATGACCTACAATTTCTGTTACCAAATACGTTCAACAAGTGGTTGCACTTGACTCCACGTTTCTCTGAGAAAATCCCTTTTTACGTAATGAAAGACTTTATGAAATGTTTATCATTTCATTTCTACGCAGAGACGCACAGTAACTGCTAGGCATGGTAAGTTCTAGGACCGTTAAAAGGAGAAAGGCTGAAACTTGCCAAAGTAAAACTCTTCAACGTCAGGCTAGTTTTGAGCTGTATCTTAGAGTCTAATGTTGCTATTCTTAAGAGAACGACTGCTGGACACAGACCTTCTGAGTTGTGGCAGCATTGGTTTTGGCAGTGGCTAAGGATATTGTAGGTGAGAAGGAACGACTTCAGCGCCTGTTGGAAAGTGACAGGTTGTCTGCCCTGAGGTCCTTTGTTTAACTGGGATGACCTTCTCTGCGTGTTGTTCTGCTCAGGACACTGGTGATACTCTCCTGTTCCATTGTGGAGAGTCTTGAGAGACAGGGAAGGGGAAATCTGAGATAGCAGAGTAACGCACTGCACTGTGGCCGTAACTTGGCACAGAACAGTTTGGGTCGGAAGGGACCTTCAAAGCCCATCCAGTCCCACCCCCTGCCCTGGGCAGGAACACCTCCCACTAGACCAAGTTGCTCCAAGCCCCGTCCAACCTGGCCTTGAACCTCCAGGGATGGGGCAGCCACAGCTTCTCTGGGCAACCCCAGCCAGGGGCTCACCACCCTCAGAGTGAAAAACTTCTTCCTGAGACCTCTTCTAAAACATTTCGTGCAGGCACCAAATCTACCTGGGCATAGCTACAATACCAGGAAAATTCCCTCACGTTTTCTACTGTTGCCAGCAGCTTCGTGCTAGTGCAGGGGAGCCCCTGGGCAGGGCCGGGTGCGGGTTGAGGCCCAAACTCAAGTAACGCACTCTCTTATAGAAATCTGCGGTTCTCTGAAATCCTGCCAATCACAAATGTTTCGGTCTTGTGTGGGTGTATGCTTTTATCTTTCATTAACGTTTTGTAAAAATCATCATACAGGTGTGAAACAGGAGGATGGACGTCAGCTTCAAGGTAGAGTAAGAATGGTACCACATCAAATGAAAGGATGAGGCTTTTAGCCAGCGAGCTTTGGTGCAAATCAGGGTTGAACTAGTGATTAAAATAATTGTCTGAATCAGTTCGGTTAAATTAAAGAATAATTTCAAATCAACAGGATTGTTCATGGCAAACGTTTAAGCGTGCGCCCATTGTTGGTGTTGGAAATCTTAATGTTAAGCTTGAATAATCAGTTATTCTCCAGAAGTAAATTACAGTATATTAAATGTTGAAATGCATGATTTGCTGTTAGCGGTTCATGCTGTGCTGGTTAGTATGAGTATCCAAATGGAATAAAAAATAAGCATGAATAACCAAAACAGTTTAAGTTATTACCATCACAGTAATCAAATTTGCAATTGAAATTTTCATGAATGCAGTTACACAGGGTGTGTTTTTAAATCCTGTATGCTGTTTGTTTTCTTCCCCCAATTTGCCATTTGTAAATAAAACAAGATCATTTTTCTTGAAGAACAAACCAGTACAGTGTGAAACAGTCGCTATGGGTCAAGTACTGAGGAAGTGTGAGAGTCTCCATCGGGATTCATTATAGGACTCCTGTGTCCTGTTATGAAGAATTAAGCAACAGAAACAAAACAAAACTTGTTTTATCTGTTATTTGTAGAGACCAGTTTTCTGAACTCTAGTATCAAAAAAGCAATAAAATAATAAAACCTTCCTCGAGTTCTTCACCTTGCTGTTAGGAAAGGTTGCTTGAATAATTTTTCTAATATGCAGGTAATTGCTGAAAACAAAAAAGAGGATTTCCTTTTCTGATACTTTTTGCATGTCACCACAAAACAGGCAGTTATGTAATGCCTGTTACTTAGATTTAAAATAACTCATTATTCTTCTGAAGGTTATATTTGCCGAGATTCTGGATTTCCTCTGCACTTCCACATACAACATTGAAAAGCTTGATGTTTCTACTCAGATCAACGTGCATGTTAACTAGGTTATGGCAGGACATAGATTGAGCCCGTGTTAGGCTGGGACGTAGCAGCAATAATAACATCATAAGATGCAGCATTACATAAAATAGAAAGTACATAACGTTGTATATGCTACGTAGTATGCTGCAGATTTTACAACTACCCATGCATTGCATAAATTCATTAACTCGAGGGAAATATTTCAACCATTTTAATATTTGCGTAACACTAAAGTAAAAAAAAATTACACATAAAAGGAACAAAGCAAAGTACATAGTACTGTGTACAGCCAGTTCTCACCAACTCTGTTAACTTTGTTAAATGTGTTTCATGTTTTTTTATTTTTTTTATTATTATTATTCCATGTATGACTTTTTGCTTTACTTTGTAGCACCTTTGTGATGACATTTTGCTTTTGAAAGTTACATTAATTACTTTAAACCAGATTGATTTTGGAGAAAACAAAGCCATAGTATTCCATAAATGTTTATTGTTTTGTCATGTGCATTTGTTTCATGATGTTATTATTATTATTATTATTTATTGTTTTTTTTATCCATTATTGCTCAGTAGATTCTTCCCATCCCTCCTCCCACCCTCCTTCAGCTACAGATGGTGCAGCAGGTGCAAATGCCACTGATAATGCAAATGCCAGCTTAGTCAATGGTACGTCAAGAACACCTAGCTTGTTTTATTTGATAGATTTCTCTCCTGACTATACCAGATTCCCTCATCCTTTTATGAACTGCACAGATGTTGTATGTGCCTGTGATGACCCTCTGAGAGATCCTACTCCATAAACTCTATAGTAGCTTATAAGAGATGCCACAAAGATGCTGTGACTTACTTATTCGCGCAGAGTTAAGCATGGGAGAAGGAGAAGTAGGAACTATGATCTATTTGCCATTAATTAAACTGCAATTAAAAGGAACAGTTAAGTAAGGCTAGTTCCAAAACTTTTGAGTTGCCTTTACATGCAGTTTCCTTGTTAAAGCTCTTCTTTACACATTTGTCAGCATAGATCTGGAGAAGAACACCGCGATAAATGGATTATATTGTCTTCCCTTCTGATGTGGCACTCTCATAAGTATTCATATAGTCTTCATGTAGTTCTCCGAAATAGTACTGGGGTCAGGAATCTGGATCAATTTCAACTAATGCTGCTTTAGAAATAACTCTTGCTACTTTGAGCATCTTATTTGGAAGAGACTGACTGAAAAGTTATGTTTGTGGATATCTGTGTATGCCCCTAGATAGGGATCATCTAATAAGCCTGCTTGTATTTACTAAAAAGAAAGAAAAAAATATTATTGCAGTCAAGTTTGACTGTCTCTTAGTACAGCTTCTTGACCCCACCTCTTAGCATGCAAATATTTCAATATCTTTTCTAATAGTCTAATACCAGTATTAAGTGGAATGGGTCAGTGTTAGTCTAGGCATCGGCTGTGTTATTCTGATGATCAGATACATTAGTCTTTACTTGCCTTAGAAACCCTTCCCTTTTGTGCAGCACCAATAATACTGACCAAAATAATTCTACTTTTCATTGTGTTGGTGGTAGAAGTTTTTTCCACGTGGGTCAGTAGTTGTTGCGTTATGCATGTGAAACTAGAGTTTCTGACACAGCAATACCAAGTACTAAACAAATACTAAGATTTAGTAGTGTAATATCTTATTTAAAGCAATGACATCTTTGAGCCTATTTTTAAATAACTTCATTGTAATTTAAAAGAAACATGTAATCAGTTTAAAAATTTACTCCTGCACATTCCAAGTTTGCTGGAAGACTAGGATTTACGAGCCCCACGTCTCACTGCATGACAGGAACCTATGTCATCCTGGTTCCAACATCCCAATTTCAGATTCAGTAGAGACCAAGAACCGGGAAATTAATGATGAGTATTTCACTCCCATTCTTTATGCTCTATAAGTCTCCTCTTTGGTTTGTAAAACTAACATGTGCATACAACAAAGTCTTAGCAGATCTCCTCCCCCAGCCCCCCTGGCGACGGCAGTATGACGTTTGTGCTCAGTCCTGCAAGTTGCTCAGTACCCAGTTAAGCGTTGGCTTTGCTGGATGAGAACCGCTCGCTGCTCAGCAAGGCGCAGAAATGAGTCCCAAGCTGTTCTAACCTGGTCCCTCTGTTACCCAGTGGTAGTTGTCTGGTAAATAGCTGTTGTGTCTGGTCTTCATGCCTGACCTTGGTACGGAAATGGAGTTCTATTCAGTCAGTGTCTTAAGCAAGTATGGGGTTTTCCATCATCTCCATCAGAAACAACGGTTACTGTCCGTGTTTATCTTGGAGTTGAGGTACACATACTCGATTCTTTTCAGTGCATAACGCGTAGAAGTCAGTTTTTTGTGCAGCTGAATGTATTTTTGCTTGTAATTCTTCTGAGGTGTGGCGGTCGAATTAATTCTGCAGATCTTTGGTCATCATGGAGAGGGGATACTTCCCACACTTGAACTTACATGATGTTCAGAGGAGAACTGAGACCTGGCAAGTAGAGTTAGATCTCAGGGCTTTGAAATTGTCTGGGAAATTGCCAAAGTCTGATTTCTGTTTATACTGAACATTTTTCTAGTTGGCAGTGATAATGAGTTAGAGAACACTCAAAATGCAGGTGTGGTTTGGAGGGGAGGAAGGAAGGAAAAAATAAGTCCTAAAGCAAGGAGACCCAAGTTCTCATAGATGTTTTTTCAGTCTGGATGAGGTGATATTTTTCAGTGATGTCTGAGAATTTTCCCTGAGGTGTGACTAGAAACAAACGTTTTTACCTGAAGTCTAATACTTCTGTGTAGAAAATACCTTCAAATAAGAAAAAAATATGATATAGTTGAATAAGTACTTAGCTCAGGAAATGCTATTGCCTGTTACTTGAAAATCAACATGTTACCACTTCAAGTAAAATATTGTTACTGTCTTAGTTGTTCATATACTGTTGGCACAAAAGAAGTATTTTGTTTTCAGTGAGTGAACTTACAGTGATAAATTCATAAAGGTTTGTGACACAGCCTTTTTATTATCTGCTGTGTCAAAGGAACTGTTATAAATTCTATTAAGTGCTAGCAGTTGAGAGTAAAATACATAATAGTTTGATCTATTTGTTAAAACTATGGACAATATATTCAATTTTTAAAAGGTTACAAGTGGAGGTTATGAGCAGATCAGAAAATTTTACAGAAAGGTAGTAATTAATGAAAATTTGTTTAATCTCAAGTATTGTATTTAGAAAAGGTAATATTTTTTTAAAGAAAATACGGGAAGCGGCAATCACCATTTGCAGCTTGTTTATCCTGAATTTGATTTGAAAGGTAATTGTCCAGTAGAGCACTACCCAGTTCCTAAATCAGGATTTCCATGTTGGGTTCTTGGCGGTTTTTTTGGCATTTGGTACTCAGAGAATTTGTTACTTAAAATTAGATTCTGATACCGAAATACCATACCAGACTCAGCAGAATGTCTCAGCTGATATACTTTTACATCTACTGTTAATTCTGTCAGTTCTGGCATATGTACAGTACTGCTTAATTCCCGCAAAGCAATTTGCGGTTTTCATATATTTTAAAGTATTTTCTGAATTCTAAGTGAAGTTCTTTAGTAAGTGGATAGAAGAATTACCTAAAACTTCCTATTTGATACAGTGGAATCAGATTTATTCTTTTGTAGTTAGCCTGTATTTTACTAATGCCTTGGCTCTGATATCACACTGCATGAAAGAATTCCTAATGTTTCACTTCAGAAATGTTTGATGTCACTTTTCCCCCTACGTACAAATTTGCTACGTGCGTCTGTTCTTACCAGCCGCAGAATAAAACTGACTTGGCATGAAGAGGGCTGTAACTCATTTCTATTACAACATGAGACATACTGGAAAATCAGAAGGGTATTTTATATTTTTCGCTCCATCGCAGCACATGAGAACGTAATTCTTTTAACTACTTTAGATGATTCCAAGCAGTTCCTCCAATGAACTGATAATTTCCAATGCCAGCAATAGGTCATAGTTATTCTGTCTCTTCGATGCTTTATAAAGGGCTGGGGGAGGTAAAGGAGAATCTTCCTTGGAAAGTTTATTTGAAGAAATAACTGGATTTTGGGGTAAGAACTTTGGCAGTAATGGTGCCATGGGTATGATCCAAAGGACAGAAGTTTTAATAAGGCAAAGGAATTGTGCAAAACATTTCATATTAAAATTCCAGACCTTGAAAGCAACTGCAGAATACAACTCATATTAGGAGGCTCTATATTCTTTTCTAAATTTTCTAATTTTTTTACTTTTCATCCTTGCTTAGAAAAGTAGTAGAAGTAAACTCAGAATTCCTGCAAATTTCAGGGCCCCTCAAAAAAGAAATCTTGCATAATTATGAAAAATATATCAGATTTTTAATGACTTATATAAAAACTATTATAAAAATATTAATAAGTATTCATCTTTTAATGTTTTTTAAAAATGCAGAAAAGTCAGAACGATGGGATAGTATTTCTGGTCCTAGCACTGAAAGGAGAAAGGATTTCTCAGCAGTAGTGATTCCATCACCTTAATTTCTTTCTTTGTTCATAATTTATAGTCAAGCGCAGGCTGAAAATTATTTGAAACAGGAGGAAATAAATCCGTTCTTTTTTTTATCAGTTACCTAAATTACCTATTCTTTGTTTTTCCGTCTAAATAATTGGAATAACTAGCTGTGAGGACTTTCCTCCCCCCCACCCCCCAACAACCTAAGTGCAGTAGCTGCTGAGGTTAAGAATATTTTCTAAATACTTCTGTTTACATTGTTGTTGCCAATTGTCCATTTTGTGTACTGCTATTTTCCTGTAGCCCGGGTAGATGAATTGTTAGTGTAATTCGTTACGACAATTATGATACCCCTATTAAATAGCAAATGTATATATCATAAAGTTAAATACCTTGATTTAGATAGAAAAAAGGTGAATTTTTTATTTGCCAGTTATGCAAGTCATGGTTTCGGGTTTGCTTTTGTTTGGTGGGGTTTGGTTTTGTCTTTTTTGAAAGTTGAAAAATCACCAGTTATACTGCTTTAAGGTTTGGAATTGTATTCTGAAAAAAAACCAACTGTAGAACAGGACATAGAGCAGACTGTCTGCTCTAAATTAATGTTTTCCAGTTCTTAAGGAAGGCTTTATCCTCTAGCCAGAAATCAGAATCTCTAGAGATGTTTTATGTCTTCCACTAATTTCATTAAAAACCATTCTAAGAAAAAAAGCCATTACGCGGGTAGCAAGTTCGACTGTGCGCTGTATGCGGAAAATTGTAAGCAGGTTTTACAGTGAAAACGAACTCGACTTTGTTCGAGTTCATAGTTCCATGTCTCATGCCAAAACGTAAGTCTGTGGAGGACAGATACTGCCTTTTTAAGAGCCACGTTGTAGCCGAGGTGGGAATGGAGGTGGAAATTGGGAGGAGCCATTGCTGCTAAACGGTTTGCTTCAGCATCCGTTGGTAACCCGGCTGGGTACCGAGGTGCTTACAGGTAGCGAAACATCCTCCCCTTTGCTGTGATTCCGTGCTTCGGCATTTCTCAGTGCCAGTAGCCTAGTAGTAGGATGGGGTGAAACGATAGGGATAAACTTACGGCTGATTCGGCCATTTTTGCTCTTTTTGAGAGGGAAGGTTTTAGTGATCTCCCAATTACTGAAAATACAAACACGCAAAAAATGCATCTTAGCCTTTTAATTGTGCTACTATTTATTCACAGCAGAGAGGGGAAAAAAATCAGTACGTATGTTGAAGCATAATTTCTGCTGCTTTATCGTGCGCGTCAGTACCAGCTGTATTATTGCAGGAAGTTGGAAGAACGGGACTTAACTGCTGTCATAATTTTTTTTATAAACTCTAGTGATGCATTTCTTATTTGAATGTGTCGAAAATCCTGTGAGGTGTTTTAACAATTCATTTGCCTTAGCATTTTTTTCTTGTGAGTTATACATAACTACAAAAAGAGAATGTCATCTGTTCTGAATGCAATATTTATAAAACTCAAGTAGTCTTTTCCCTAAGACAAATTCGTACATTGCTGTGAAAGCTTTGTAAGGGATCCCACCAAGACATTTTTAATACATTTGAAATTGTTTACTGGTTATTCTGAATACCGAAGTTTTGTACCCTCTAATTTGTATTTTGCCATTTTTATCTCATAGACGCTGTCGAATGGTATATTTTCAGTTTAAAAAAACAAATAAGGCCTTTGGTATGGTAAGACTATATGTAGCTAAAATACTAAATTGGAAATTACAGAGGCACTTGGCAAATCTTTCTTTAGGATAAATCTGAATACAGGATGAGGTGATCACTTGGCACATGTATTTACAGGACTAACTTGCTAAATAATACACCCAAGTGAGGAAGATGTAATTTTAAAATAATATCTGATTTAAATTTTTTGTTTATTTAAATTTATTAATACTATTTATACTTTGTCCTCATTTACTAAAATAGTGCCTTTAATTCTGGAATACATTAAGAAGGTCACGCTCTATACTGGTGTGTGCCAGAATCACACCCGTGGGTTTTTTAAGTCCCAGCTCTCTGAAATTTCAGTTCAGGAATGCTATTAAAATTCTGTCTTCCACTGGATTCTTTTTATTAGTTTCACCCTCTTAATTCACGCAGTTTCCTCAAAAATGTGTGTGGATATTTAGTATTTCATGTGTTACAACATTGGACTTGACTGAAGTTCTTGACTGTCTCCAGCTAAGTTGTCCATGCTTCTAAGTAAACATATGATAACAATGGCTACTGTTCATAAATAAGTATCTGTAACATGCTCATTACTTTTGTCTGCCCCTTTTATTTAAATTCCCATTTTCATCTTCTGTCCTGGGTGAAGATTGTTTACTGTCTGTTGTCTGTTGAAATTTTTCATCATATAGGCAAAATGCAGGATGGGAATATGGAGAACAGCCAGAACAAAGGTAATCTCCTTTCATACTAAGGAAGTTGTGGATTTTATTTTTAGCATGTAGTTAAATTCTGTTAAAAAAGAAAGTGAAAATTTGTGATTTGTGCCTGTGTGTAAAAACGGCCCTGTTGTTCAAACAGAATGTTAAAAAAACCCCAAGCCCAACAAAAAAAACCACGGAAGAGATTGTAATTCACAGAATTTTGCTCTATCAGGTATGTAGGATAGGAGAAGATGAGTATTTCTAATAAGCCGTTTCTAGACAATAGTTTCATGTTACAAAGCTCATTTGAATTCATTTTTCTTGTGCAAGTTGTATATGCTGTGTATCGTTAGTGAACTTCCAACCCTGTTTTGGGTATGTCTTGTCATCTTTGGTGTTTAATGGCATTGTACAGATGTATTTTCTTTTGCAGGGAGAAGGTAAAGCAATAACAAAAGGAAACTTTAAAGCCAAGAGGTTATTTAGCAATGTAAAAGCATATTATAAGGCTAAATAACAGGAAGATTAAGAATCTTAGGAGTTTCTTATTTAATGTACGATCTTAGGACAAAATTGAAATAAATATTTTGCTTTTGCTGAGGCAAAGCCAAATAAGTAAATTAATCTATAACTTACTCCTCAGATAACTCTAAAGATTGCCAAGGTGGTGGATTGGAAACAATAAACTCAATTGTTAATGGTACAATATTAAATAAAATTATATTAAATGACTAAGTTTTAAGGTTAGAAGAATTAGATTTCCAGGTCAAATGAACAAGGTTTTGTACAATCTGTTCACGAATGTCAAAGCAAAGCTGTTTCATCTCATTCTATTTAATTTATTTATGTCTGTTTTCACTACAAAACAGGCACATACACATATATGAACTGAAATGTCGTTGCTTTTAAAATACCTGTCTTTGATACTAAAATAAAGTTTCTTTATATTAGCATTAGCATTCGTTCAAGAAAAGGACGGTTTAGCCTTTAAATTATATGTGTTTTTATGGGAGAATGATGATGGTGTCACCATCTGAGCTGGTGGCTGGCTGACTTGAACGCTGAATGCTAAGGAAACGTTTAAAGTCGGCTGTTGGCGGGAGTTAGTGGTTCACCAAGCACGCTCCCCGGCTCGCCGGGTGCCCACGCAGGCGAGAGAAGTGGCGCACGGATCCTCCGTGGAACCACGTCACCTTCAAAATGTTTCCATTAAAAAACCATGATGATAAAGCTGCATCGTAATCTATGAGACGAACCAAAATTTGGAGAAATACAGACCAAAAGGTAAAGCAATAACATATGTAACATACATTTGCCAACGCCTTTGGGATCTGCTGTTGTGGAGCATCCTGCAGTACCGATGCACTGGTCCTTGCCAAGTGGTTTGCAAGACATTCAGTGATATATATGTGTATACCACAGAATTTCACTGGGGGCTTGAAAAATTAACAAACCCCAGTGGTTTTCCTGGTCCTCGACAAAGGGTGCATTACATACGCCTGCGTGTATGGATTGCACATGGGGACGTTGTGGCCCTGCAGAGCCCACGGGCTCTCCGAGGCACATCTCCCTGCCCTGGGAGAGAAGCCTGGCTCTGTGCCTAGTTACAGGTGTCCGTGTTGCCAGCGGCCCCCGCCATGGGTGTTGCTGGGTTGAATTCAATAAGTATCAATGCTAAGATAAAAAAGAATGAAGAATCATTTTGGAGTAACGGTTTTGTTCTGCGTTATTAGCCAAGCAGCAGGACGGGGCTGCTGCCATGGAGATGCAGCCGCTGAAGAGTGCGGAAGGGGGAGAGGGAGATGACAAAGACAAGAAGAAATCCAACATGCACAAGAAGGAAAAATCTGTTCTTCAGGGAAAGCTGACCAAGCTGGCGGTCCAGATAGGCAAAGCAGGTATGACTGGATAACTGTCTGAGTAGCAGTCTCGTGTACTAGCAACAAATGGTTTAACACGAATTATTCTTCAAAGGGATAGGCCTTTTTACCACAATATTTAGAAGTAGGTCATCATAATACTGTTCTAAGGATAGTGTGTGGTACTGAAGATCTTTTATTCTTCTAAACCCCACTTCGACTGTCAAGAAACTGGAAGCTTTGGGCAACTTGGATTGTAATGAATATTTGAATCAAAATGAAATGTAGCTTTTCTCACAGGCGATATTCCCAAATGCAGTAATTACATATTTAATTTCCTCTCCTCTTAAAACTTCTGAGTACACAGTTCCAGAATCTCTAATGCCATCTCAAAATATCCCTCACACAGTATTTTTTCCTTATGGATTCTGAAACCATTCTGTTCTGTCTTAATGTCCATGTTCTTGCCTTCTACCTAAATGTGACACATCTGTTGACTCTTGTATCCAGTACCATCTGGTCCTTACTGTTACAAGTAGCACTTCTGCTCCAGCATGAAGGTAGAAAGTGAAAATCTTTCATAATGACATAATGTTCATTGGGTTCATTTTTCCCGTGATATTAAAGAGATCTTGATCTCTATCCAGATGTAGGGCTGAGGCCCTACAACAGATCCCTAACTTTATGTCTGTTCATTCTCCTTTATCCTTCTTTACCAGGCTGATTTTTACCCCTGCTATTCCTTCTCATTCCTTTTGAAGTTTGTTACACTTAGTTGATCACACAACCCCACGATGCCACTTCTGTCTCCTTGCCTGGAGAGTGCATGGCTCGGACTGCCTGGTTATCATCTCTGATAGCCAGTTTCATGCTTTGCCCAGTTTCATAGTCCTCAAGCTTCTCTGCTTTGTTGCTAGTTGTGCAACAGTAAGCATTTCTCAACACTTCATTTCTCCTGATCAGTGATTTCTCAGATTAAGTACCTTTCTACATTGCCTTCTGATTATTACTGTCTTTGGTATTTTGGCAGGCATGTGAATACCATATTTAAAGTACTTTTATAGGGATTTCTAACCATAACGTGGCAAGTAATATGAATTAAATTAATTATTCATTGCCGCATTTGGTTTTACTTTGTCATTGGGCAATCTGTGGGGATGTCGTGCATTGTCATGAGTATTTGCCTGTACAATATTTTAATGGTTTTTCCTTTATCCTCTGGCATTTAGCAGTCTCCCTGACTCATCTGTTTCCTGTCAACCTTAGCATCCTTCAGCCTACGAGTTTTAACCTTAGTCAAGACATGAAATTTAGAGCGTTCCCCTTCTACTGTATGATCTCATTAGAGAGAAATTAATTTATTTTGAAATGCAGGCTTAACTGCTTCATAGAAACCAGCCAAAGAGCAGTAATCGTAGCAATCCTGAAATCCAGGAACAAAACTGTGGAGGAAGAGTACTATCTTAGCAAAGACTGTGCCATTGGGCGAGCATGTTGAGTCCCCAGGATCTTTTGTGAATTTCTGTGAAATATTTAGTAGTGTCTCTTGTGCTATACTGTCAGTGCTGTACCTCTTTTGAGCCTGTCCTCGTTAAACTATGCGCTGTTTACCTATGTCCCCTTGAAAAGGGAAGCCTTGTGAACACTAATATTTATCACATTTTCAAGAAAAACAATGAAAAACTGTTGTATGGAAAAGTATTGTCTCATTGTATTCAACCAGACGCATCAGTAGGGCTTTTCTCGAATATTGTATACGGCAACATAAACTACAGGAGACTGCTTTTCTCAAGCCTCTTAAGATAAGCTTATTTAAAAGAAAAACGAGTGTTTGTATGTGGATAGACCCATAATTTGTAAAACGTGGAGGTTAAAAGGACAGATGAATGTTGTACCAAGCAAAGTAATGTACTAAATTAAAAAAACTTAGCTTAAGCAACAGCGGGAGTCCTGTTGAAATAGACTGACTGAGAAGCATTAAAGGCAGCAGTAAGATGTCGCTTAAAAATTAATGCACTGTGTTTCAGCTGTTGTGTAGAATTTGGTGTTTCCTTATTCACTGGAATGTATGGACTTTGTAAAGGTAGTATAGTAATGTTTTTTCTACACTGTAAAATTTATCATTATCATCATTATTGGTAGTGGTGAAAAATGTCACGTAGAATAAGAAGATAGTTTCATATCAAATTCAAATACAAGTTTCTAATGGCACATGTTTTTTAATTGCGTTCTGGTTTATAGTAATTGATTATTTCTATTTTCAGGTTTGGTGATGTCTGCCATCACTGTAATCATTTTGGTACTATATTTTGCCATTGACACGTTTGTGGTCAACAAGAAACAGTGGTTGCCCGAGTGCACTCCTGTCTATGTTCAGTATTTTGTTAAATTCTTCATTATTGGTGTTACTGTACTTGTGGTTGCTGTTCCTGAGGGACTTCCACTTGCTGTCACTATTTCTCTGGCTTATTCTGTAAAGGTAAGAAACACTAAAAATAAAAGTGCCGTTCAGTTGAGTTTGCTAGTGAGTTATTCTTCAGGTTTTATCAGGTGCGATGAAAGCTGGCCTGCAAATTAATGTGCTCACGCTGTTAATGAATGTGAAATTTCTTTAAAGTGAAACTGCACTTTATATTGAAAGTATTTCTAACAAAAATGTAAATACATATGTATTGTAATAAATACCTTTAAAACTACCCAGCGCAGGAATATCAAACAATAGAAATACCTACTTAGTTTGCACAGTTGTCAGAATTTATTGGGCAGAATTTACTATGAGAATACTCCAGTCTTTTGATACAGAATAACTTTGTCTTCAAATTTGCTTGTGCTATAGTTTTGACAGGGATGTGAAGTCTTCAGGAACGCTTCTCAAAGAAATTAAGAGTTTCACTGGCGCTTTCATTTGCTTTTCTTAAATGCAGTTGCAGCTGTTTGTAGCCAATGTAGATGATTCTATCAGGAAATTAAAGAGGATTAAAATCCTGGACTCCATTATTTATCTATAGGAGTCTTCCCAGATTGTTTTAGCAATTTAGTCGGGTAGATTTTGTGAAGTTTATTTCCATTTAGTATGAAGCAAATTAACATATGAAAATTTGGAAGGAATAGCTTGATTTATATGTAGCCAAACATCATTATTATTAGGAAAAAAGAGCGCATCTCAAGCGTGGGATTTTGCTAATAAGACTGTAGCTGCTTTTAAAATATTTCCCTGTTCTCCTTGTGTCTTTTGTCCGACACATGTGGCACACACGTGTGTATCTGTATTTGCAAAATCAAACCGCAGTGCAGCTTGGTGTACAAACAGTGCTGTTGTGCCCTGTGAGGAGTACAAGGTAGTGTCTGAAAGTAACAGTCAGGTGATTGGGCACAGAAGATTTTGAATATTGAAAGTGCATAAACAAAGATAACATGCATTTCCAGGACGACTGTGCATTTTGTGAAAAATACACACTCTGGAATGGAGTACTCTGAAATGGTGGTTGTTTTGTAGGTGTTAGGGTTTCATTTCCATTTGATGGTTTCTTTTTCCTTTCCCAAAACGTGTGGTCCCTCTGTGTGCTGCAAAGTAACATCCTGACATTGGGAACAGTATCAGAAAAAGGTCTAATATTTGCTGTAATTATACTGTTTAAAAAAAATCTTGTTATCTTCAGTTTCTTTAGGTAATCTTTGCTGTTCTAGCTATTCCTTCAACAGTGTATGTACTGCAAAAGAAGATGGGATGATGTTGGTTTATCAAAGGTGATGTTATTTCAGGGATGGTCACTGCTTGGTTGTCTGTAACTAGGGTTTGGGTTTTTGGCCCCGAGTAAAGTTCTAGTTTAGTGAGCATTATGTTCTAATGAACAGGACTAAATAAATGCTTTTATGCTTTTTATAACTGATGTTAAAAATCGTTCAAAGGAAATCTTGAAGGTTTTTTTTATTTATTTTGCTTTTTCTCAGAAAATGATGAAGGACAACAATCTGGTCCGCCACTTAGATGCCTGTGAAACTATGGGTAACGCCACAGCCATCTGCTCTGACAAAACAGGGACGCTGACGACCAACCGCATGACAGTTGTGCAAGCCTATGTTGGTGATGTCCACTACAAAGAGATCCCTGACCCAGATTCTGTACCCGCCAAAACCATGGATTTGCTGGTCAATGCAATTGCTATCAACAGTGCTTATACGACAAAAATTCTGGTAAGGAGCCTTTTTCTGTCCATAAAACGAAACCTAGCAGAAGGAGCTGTAATCTTTTTAAGCATTGTTAGTTCCTCAACATCCTGTTGTTGATTATGAAGCAGTAAATACTGTTGAGGTCCTCAGAATAACAGGTGCTGTAGAAATGATGTATTTTACTTTTCTCTTTTAATGATAGGGATGTACTTACAAGTACAAGACCAAGCTACATTTTATAAACTCTAGCTGTTGTTAGATCGGGGTGGCCCACTTCTGGTGCAGGTAAATTCGCTAAGACAACTGGTTTTCACTGGGACTTCATAGGTGTAAAATTATTTTTGTGTGTCTAAGAACTTTCAATTAATTCTCAAGTAGGGCAAATGGGATTGGTTAAATCAGTGAGGCTAATGATCTTTATTCGTTCTGGTTTCAAGTGAATTACATCCAGAAGTATTTTATTCAGTTAGTAAAGGAAGGCAAAATGGAAATACCGTGTTTGCTTGTGGCATTAGATTCTTCTGTACATCGCTAATTAAGAGGCCAAAAACTTTTGCAATTCCAATAAATTTGTTCTTTGAAACGTTGAGCTTAATCTCGATGTTGCAGAACAAATACATTATTTTTTTCAGTTGATGAATTTATGTATTGTCCTTTTTATAGTTCTGTACTGAGCTGTGGATGTAGTCTTGCAGGCACTTGACGTTTGTTTTGAAAGCAGTCTTTTAAAATATAGTCACAAAAAACAATTGGTGGAGCTACTACTGAGTGCTGGAGCATGTATTTCCTTTAATTCTTGCTTATGTAAGTATCTGGATATTAGTAACAATCAACACTTGGAAGAAGTGTTTAGTTTAGAGAAACCTGATGCAGATCCAGGAAGTGAGTTTGGGGGAAGGGGAGTTGAAAGGAGCGCTCCTGAAGGTTGTTTAGCCGGGGCTGGTGTCCAAAGTCAAGCCACAGCTCAGGCACCCGTCGAGTCGTCTGTGCTGTGGTGCAGTCGCTCCGCTCCTCTCACTGAAGGGTCTCTGGAAAGGGAAATGTGGGGAGAGCCAGCCCCTGAGGCAGCTTGAGCAGCTTCCTGCATCACGAGCGGACAGGGAATCCCACAAAACCCCTCTGTCAGCTCAGGAAGATGCTGCTAGTTGCCACCTTCCAGCCGAAATTGGCCAGCCGTGGGAGCGCACCTCTTCTGTTGCGCTGTGCGGACAAATCGCGCTGCACAACTGAGGCTGGAGCCAGCCATTTGGACTCTGAATTCAGGTGCCTTGGAAAAGCAGAGCTCGCTCGGCTACGCACCAGTTTCAGCTGTGAGCATTCAACTGGCAGCACCAGTTCCCAACTGAACCCTGGATCTCATTCCATCCTTTTCCTATGGTCTGTCCAGGTCAAAATCCAGCAGGTTAGCTGAAATGAAAGGGGAGCCTTCCATTCTCGGGTGGTTCAGTGTAAAAGCTGTGTAATAGCTCAGTATGGATATTTTATGGCAACGGCTTTTTGGAATCTGATTTGCATATTTGTAAATTAGAAAGAATATTTTACTATTGCTGGCTAAATCATGCTTTCATAAATCAGTATAACACTTGATTGCTGGGCAGAAGAACGTACATTTTAGTTATTTTAATATTGTTACAGCCCAGATAAGGTTAAGTACTTGTGTAGAAAGAATCAAACTCATCCTCAACACACGGGCTGGGATTAAGGCAAGGTTATCCAGACAAATTGGGATAATAGGTAGCTACATACATTTGTGTTTGTAGAACTGCTGCGGTGGTAACGCTGGTCGCCAGCATTGGTTATAGCTGTCACTGTGGAGTTTGACTATGGGAGGGCTTTGGGACAAGATTACCAATATTGGCAGAATTTTCCTCATTCGTAAGAAACAGCAAGGCAGAGGGCAGGCGGGTTGGTTGGTGGTTAAGTCCGGTGTAACTGGCAGAGCAGGACTCGGTCATCTGCGCTTCGTTTGTTTGGTATTTTGCTGTTCATTTTGAATGCTTGAGATCAAACCCTGTAACAAAGTGTTTCTGTTCAACTTGCATACCAGTTCACCCTCTCTGAATCTCAGGATAGTTTTACGTTTCCGAGTAAGTCATGGGAAGGCATCAGACCTTCCAGAGTGATGTGTCTGTAATATTAAGCTTAATATTCTGCCTTTCTCTTGTGGTAATAGTTTCATTTGACTAAAAACTTTCTGGTCAGTAGCAGTTCTAAAATTTCACTTTGGTCTGATAATTTTGAATTATTTTTTTTACTCTGACTTGACTTCATAGCTTCTTGTTGAAATGAGTTATGTGCACCTATTTAAGAGAGTAAATGTTTCACCACTTCAGTTCTTTTTCAGCTTTGCACAGAGACTGGTTCTCTGTAAAATTGATAAAGGGCTGAAATCCTCTGGAAATCACCTTTATGCTGGATGTCTATCAGAAGACTGCTTGAACTGATCTGTGTAAAATTAATGTTGTTTTTTTAGTTATTACAACAGCATCATAAAGCCTTGTGGTATGGACCCCATGAGAATAGCTGGAGAATAACTCCAGTATCCAGTATCAGTTAATTTTAGTCACTGTCTATAACAAGCTTAAGCTAAAGTTTAAGGTACAATGTATTGTTCGTAGCCCTCATTCATTTTATATCATTAATAAATACAGCAAAAAATATGTAAGGGAGTTGTTTGCAGGAGAACGTGTACAGAATTATTTTTCTAGCTGCTGATACTGCATGCATACTTGTGCACTCATTCTTAGAGCATATTTAATCAAATTGTGAATATCATCTCAAACCCAAAGGGCATATAAGTGCTAAGTCGCTAAGACTGAATTTTACATATTCTATTTTTAGTTACCTAGTTATGTGTATGCTGTAAATTGCGCTTTGTCTGAACTTCTGTTCAGAGTGATCACATATGGGACCATAAAATTAGTCAAGATGCTCCGCTGAATGAGAAATATTCCCTCTTGCATTGTCTTTTGATTAAGGGGCAATTGAACCATTGATAAAAACATAAAAAGAAAATAATATCACTGCTTGGGACAAAAGATTTGAATTTCCCTGAGAAATTAAACACAAATTATTCCAACTGAACAATAGCATCATTAAATATAGTTCTTTTTAATGCTTTCCAAGGATTAAGTTACTGGGTGAGCTGATTTTGCATTCCATTACCTTCAGAGCAACTTTAATGCTGCTTTTATGCTGTTTATGTGAAGCTGTTCTCCAGAAAACCTTCCTTTTCCACTATTCATGTTTTAGATAGCTTTCCCACACTGAATTAAAAATTAGACTTCATGCATTTTTGCATGTGAGCTGTGATGAGGACTGTAAAGCATCTACTCTGAAAACAAAATTTGCATTTGGGGAATTCTTTGATTGCACTTGAAGCAGGAGTACATTGATCTTGAATGTCATGGAGCAATAATGAAATAGAGACTCCAAATACCAAAAGTAGTGATTTGAACTCTTCTATTGAGGTCTTGCTTGCATAAATTCCGTTTTAATTAGAAAAGTATTTCTTCTTCTTCTAATTTCCTGAAAACTGTCAGAGGGCATAGATGACATGCTCGCTGGATGGGTGTAATGTGCTCTTATTAAGAAACGATTACAATTAGCATTTAGTTGAGTGATTTTCAGCACCAGTGGAAAAGACCCAGCTGAACCCGTTATTGTTAGGATCTAACACAGCCATTTCATTTGGTACTTGATAGGTGCCTGGGGAGCAAAAAAGCTACTTCTGCCTGTATTGGGTGAGTATTTGGGTCTGCATCAGGAGGCCTGTTTTCAGTTGTAACGATCATTTTACTGTGTTTGCACAGTACGTGGCACGACGTAGCGGCACCCCGTAACTGGGGGTCTTGGAGGGAAAAAGACAGAGATGTCACAGAAAAGTGCAAAACATTCACTTCCTCCCACAGCTTCTGCCAGCTTAGGAAAGGAAGTAAACATGTGCTAGTCTGTGTGCAAGTAAATATTAGTCAGGTAATGAATGTGATCTTGTGAAACTTTGGGAACAAAAAGGCCTCTATTGGATAAAACCAAAAGGTGTGAATGAATTAAAAAAGAAAAAAAGGAATGTAGTCTCAGCCATTAAGAACAAGTAGGAGAGAAAGGAAGGTGTTAATTCACCTTCTTGCTTTGTGTAATTGCTTTTTCCTGAATATACAATGAAAGATCTTATTAAAATAAGCAGAACAAAATTTCTAACTTCTTTATACTGAGAGATTTTGGCACAGAATTTTATTGTTAAGAATAAATAGTTCTTTTGACCAATTGTCTGATGCAGAATACTGGAATGAATGTACTTCATACTTTCTTGGAGAAAAGGGGTTTGAGGGAGGCTGGCAAAGCAGGTAGGTAACACATAATGTGTGAGAACCTTAAGAAGAAATAACATTCCACAAAAGTGAAGTGGTAAAAGTAATAGAAAGTAAGATTTCAGCCCAACAGCTGCTTTGCAAGAATAGATGAAAATCTGCTGTGGGTATTGAGAACATGGATGTAGTAGCAAGGTGAAGGGTTCTTTTTATTTCTGAGGAATATACTGGCATCCGGAAGAAATAACAGCGGTCTGGGTTGTGAGGAGACACAATTTTCCTGTCAGAAATGGCCTTTAGAAAGGTGTGCAAAGTACAAAATATGCTTCTCTCTTACAGTTGTTTTTTTTTTTTTTTTTTTAAATCAGATTTAAAGACTGGATTTCATTTACAACATATTTAAATTAATCTTGTCTATTTATTTTTTTAATTGGATGGGAAAAAAAGGTCTCAAGAATAACATGTATATCCACACACATATTCAGCTAGCAGAAATTTACTGTCATTTCCTTTCACCTTTCATAATTTCATCCCTTTCAATATAGTAAGGCCTTCATGAAAACAGCTTTAAAGTTGTTTGGGGGAATATGGATATTTGGAAGTTTCTTACAGAATCATTTAAGAACTTTAGAAGTAAGTGATAAGTTGGTTTATGGATTTGTTCATACATTTCCCCATATTAATGTATAAAGTTGTCAGTGGCGGAAAAGAGGCTTGAAATGCCGTATCCTTTTAATAGTAGTCATTTGTAGGTTTCTCATTTTTGTCTGACAAAGAATAGACCTTTTCTTTTAGCTGTCTGTGTACGTCTGTTTATGTGTCTGTATTTATATGAAGCCTTGTTTTCAAAATGAAATGGGAGGAGATGCAAACTGTTTCGCAAAGGTTGTTCATTTCATTTCTTACAAAGCTCAAAGCCCAATAGGTCAGAATATGCCGTACCTATCAACAGAAGATCATCAGGATTTGTATTTCCTGAGGGAAGAGCAAAAGAGCCTGTACTTTGTTGTAGCTGTCTGCCAAGGGCAGCCGTGCTAAATAAAACTGCTATTGGATGTCACTAGAATTCTTTTCTTTATTCAAAGGAGAACCATAAGAGAAGAGCTTTTTTCCTCCAAACTGCAGTTTTTAGTTATTTTGGAATTGAATTGGAAATTGGAAAGATACTTTTACTCTTAGGTATGGTTTTCTTAAAACCTATTCTCAAGCTCTTTGTTTATTGTGTTAAAATGCAGATAAAATTACCATTTGTTTTTACTGTACGTGAAGGTTCAGATCATCTCTTCTTTTATCCACATAAGTTCACCCATTGCTGCTAACAGTGTTCCAAGTTAAAACGGATACTTTAAAAAAAAAACCAAACCCCCAACAAAAATACATACACAAGAAATGAGGACAGGCATGGGGACAGAAGTGGTAAAAAAAATAAAATCAATAAGAATAGATTGCGGAAAGCTTTCATTTATGGTAACATAAAATAACAACCCAAGTAAATGGCCTGGCCTAAATTCTGTTTTATTCCTTCTGTAGTTCTCTACCATTAACATTAAGCCCTAAATACAAGTGGCAGCTCCTGTTGTGGACTTAAACTCCGTGAAAAACATCAGTCATTTGTCAGACAGACAGTCCCGTTGTCAGGGCAGGCTGACGTAAGAAAGGAGGTCAGCTTTGGGGAGGGAGAGGCAGTGGAAGAAGGGCTGAGAACTCCAGAAAGCAGAACATTGCAATGAGGGCACATTGAGGGCAAAAAAGCTAAGAGCGGGGTGTGAGGAGGAAAGCTGGTTGTGGCTTGGCAGCAGTGGAGTTTGCACATGTTCTTCGCGGTGGCCGTTATGACTGTGCAGTTTTCCCTATTTTCCTGCATCACGTTTTCTCCACATACAGTTGCAAGCTTTGTCCACAGGGAGGTTTGCACAAGTAATTTTGGAATGGATGGGTTTGAGTGAATTTTGGCTGTGGGCAGAGACCATCCTTTGCAATGGTTTTCTTGCCTCTGCTTTCTTTCCTCCAGGCAGCGCTCAAAAATAAATTCCACCTTTAGCTCGTGTGTCACAATTTCAGTAACTCGTGTTTTAAGTATGAGAAGGATTGGGCGGAGGAGGAGTGCTGTTTGACAGCCATTTTATGGAAGGATAGATCTGTGGAAGGTTCTGTCCTTACATAATAATCCTGGAAATCAGTAAACAGTGAGAAAAATCAATTTTTGCAACTTAGCCCATCTAACGATGATGGCTTTTTGTCAGTGTCACCTGGCTTTGGATGAGGGTGGCAAGAAGAAGGAGCACTGGGCTTGAATCCTCTTCCTGCACTGTCACCATGGAATACATTTGAAATGGCAAAATCCTCTGCTTTTAGTGTACTTAAAGCCATCCAGAAAATGTCACAGAAAGATGTATTGAGGGGAGAATCCTCAGCTGGCAGATTGACAAACTGCTGTAGAAATTCAAAGATACTAATTTTTTCATTGTCTGAAAAAAATCAAGTGGATTTGTATGAACTCATGAAGCTCTGCTTCAGGTTTTACAGTTCGTGTTCTGCAGTCTTAGGGGTACAAAAAGTTACTAAATGTACGATGCAAGGAGAAACACAGGAAAATTTGCCCTACGAAAAATCAATGTGTGATTTTCAGCGTGGCCTCTTCCAGCTCCGTAGGGTCAGGAAGGCTCTTACAAATCAAGTAAATTGAGGATAGTCCTGTAAGCAGCCTTTTATTGGCTACTTCCAGCATGTTAGTTTGCTGCTGGAAATTCGTGAAAACTGTATACGCTCATGTTTTTGAAATGCTCAGGGAATGGCATTAAAATACTGTCTGGAGCATTTCTGAGTCTCCACCTAAATGGTGCATTTGATCCATTTAAAATTAAAAATCTTACTTGTTTGGAATTCAGTCAAACTGATTTCTAAAAAATCTGTATACTTTGTAAGAGTTTTTATTTCACAGGCAAAATATTACCATTATAGGTAAATTTATTAAATTTGTATCTTTATCTCAATTTCCCTATTTTGTTCCCAGAGTGGTATACAACTCCGTAATGTAGATATATATCATAGATGGGACCAGACAATGCAGGCCAAAGTATCTTTCTATATATAAGCAAGACAATCGTCACAAAAAAAAATCCTCAACAATATTTTCTTTAAACCTTTTTCGTAAAGTCCTTGGTAAGCATTTTCTCAGAATAAGATAGTCAGGAAAAAAAACACAACCTATAGCATGCATAGTACTTACTGTGTAAATAATAATTATTAGAGATAATGGATCATGTAGTTAATTGTCTCTGCTTCTAGGAATGGTAATTAGCAGAGAGTATTGATCTTCACACATCACTTAGCATAGAAATTTTATATAATAAGAGGTACAAATATAGCTTTTCTTACTAAATTAGCTACTGAGTTAATTGAAATAACTGTGTTTAGAAGAGACTGCTGGAATTTGTAAAGCATAGGACATGTTATTATCCCCGTCATGCGCTTTCTGCCATCGGGGACCAGGGGCTTTGTCTTGCTAGCACAAAGCTGGTCTTTTAATAAAGGCTCCTTTCTGCGGGCTGTATGTGAGGAGCAGGACGGAATCAGCTGCCCAAAAAGCTCCTTGGCAGTTGTCTGTGGGATGGATTTACCTCAGCAAAGTGGGATTAGGAAGCAGAGGTCGGAGCAGGGCCATCGTGCCAATCTGCCGTTGCCATCGTGCCGCTGGCTGGGAGGTCGCGCGTTGTCCTTTGTCCTTGCCAGGTTGTCAGAGGCACGGCAGGCTTCCCCACGGCACGGCAGGTGAGATAAACGTGCTCAGAGTAAGCTAGTTCTTCCACGGAAGTTCTCATTATATGGTAAACTCTAATTGGAATTGAACTGGGAAGCAGGAGGACTGCAGCTCCTAATGCCTTTTTTTCCGTAGTTCCTAGTCTCCTTTTCAGTCAAAGGGGTGTGATGGACCTGCCTTCGCAACAAATGGAGATAGGAAGAGAAGAGGGGCAAATAAAAGAATCCATGCGCTGTGCATGACGAATTATTCCCATACTAGCTAAAAATTTATGATCAAGTTAAACTGTATTTCTTTATTTTCTTTCTTCACGTGACAGAAAACAAGTTAGTAATAACCTCCTCCATACTGGCCTTCTTGGCCTTCACAGCATGGGGATTGCAGATTCCATTTATTCCCGTTGGAATAAATAATCACTGCAAGATTATAAACAGGACTGACAGTCACTTGGAAGCTTTTTGTTACCATAATATCATTTACCACATTAGGTTTTTATTTTTCCTGCTTCCCTGCATGAAAATGAGTAAATTAGATTTCCAGCTTGCTATGATGCAACAAATGTTTTTCTTATTACCTTGCATAGGATTTTCTTTCATGTTATTTATCTTTCTTTCATGTTTGTATTTTCCATTCATCTTGTACTGGCATAAGATGATTCACATATAAGAATAACTGCCACATATTTCCAAATACACATGTTGATGAATGCAGGCTTTAAAAATCACGTTTCCTGCAACGTATTCCGAAGTGTTTTCATCTAGATATATAAATATTGCTTATTGTCATCTGATATTTTTAGGACTAATTTTTTTTTTTTTTTTTAAATAGGTTGACACAATGAATGGTTTTGATAGGTACTTCGTTTCCTGCCTGTGATACACCACAGAGTTAAAGTCACCACACTTTGGAGCTGATCGATACGCTAGTTGGAATTTAGTGTTAACACTTTGTCGGGGATGTTATCAGGGAGCATGTTTTCCTGATGGGAGCTTTTGTTTTTACATGAGTGGGTGGAAACCACTTACTTCAGGCTCATCTGTTTTAATGTAGGTTTTCTTTGTGTTCTCTATCATCAGGAACAGGAAGATAATAATTTCAAATGCAATAATTTAGTACCGATTTTATAGAAAATGGTAGTGGTTTTACAATCAAAGATACACAAACAGGCTTATTAGAAAACAATGTGATGCGTGAATCACATCATAATGAAATATGATATTAACTTCCAGATATGTGTTACATAAGTATATAATATATATTATATAGTTTTTAGTAAGTTTTCTTCTTACTCTCCGAACCCCGATGTGTTTTATTCCTCTGGAGGGAAAAAAAAAAGCAATCCAAACCCCCTCAACTGGTACAATGCCTGAAATACAACAGATCAGCAATAAAGTATACGACAGGAGACATGGTGCTAATTTCAGACCAATAAATGTGTGGGACTTGCTGTACAGACTTGAAAAAGATTTCAATTGACTTGGCATTACTATTTGTTGTGAATGGAATTGCACATAATAAGATCTATTATGTTTCTTTTAATGTAAGCAAAATATTGGTTTTTCTTTTCTTTTGAGTCACAGCTAGTCCTAGAAAGTTGGGATTAAATATACAGCAAGTAAAAAACTGTGCTTCAGATTCTAGTTCCTGCTTTCTTCTGCAGGTAGCCCCACTACTGTTTTTTCTTTCAAGCTTCCAGTTTTCTCCTCTTGTATGTGAAGCTCTTGGCTCCTCTGCATTCCGATCAATCATATTTTCTGTGTTATTTACATGTGAGGGTGGGAAGATATCCAAAAATGATGGCCTTTCTGCTTGTAGAAATGCTGCCAGATAAGCCGGAAAAATCCCTCAAACAGTGGGGTTGTGAAAGAACTGTAACCACAGATTCTGAGCAAACTGCAAGGGGCACTGGCTTCTCAAAGGCATATGACTTTGATGGATCTCATTTCTCAGGGGCATGTGACTGTGGTAGGCAGAAGGTATCCGTTACATAAAATCCTTTTCCCAGCTGGAGTCTAGCAGAGGAAAGGGAAAGTTTTCAAAGGAAAGGTTGCTGGAGTATTTTAACACAGTCAAAACCGTGCTGTTCCTTAGCATTGTTGAAGAAATGACAGACCTGTTTTGGCAGACACCTTGCGTGGCAAAATTAAGCTTCTAGAAGGAAGTTTTAAAAATTTTGGACAACTTTAATTAAGTACTGAGACAAACCTGTCTCACGTGTGTAAGTGCAAACAGGCAGAGCAAAAGAGTGTGGCTTACTACTGGTGAGGCTGTATGGAGACACTGGCACATCTCATCCATCTGGAAAGATGAGAGTAGGGCAGTAGATGTAGCTCCTTGTTCATGAGAGTATTGAGCACGTTAAAAGTTCCACTGCGTATTTCTTAGGCGATTGTTACTTTTCTACTTATTTAAGTGAGCAGAGAATTAAGTTACCTTACACTGCACTCGAAAAGAGGCGGGTTGACAGTGCTCAATGCTAGTTTGCTAGGGGCTATATATTTGGAAGAGGTGAGACAAGTTTTTCTGGGAGCATTTTCCTATAAAGAAGGACAGGATGTTCAACCTCTTCATCATTCCTGTCCCATTTCCTTCTGAATGAATAATCAGCTAAAAATTGTCTGCAGTCTCAGAGTCTGCTTTTCTGCCCAGCAAAATCATCATTCTTAGTATCCTGACAAGGAGAGGGACTGGCCAGAGGACTGAATTTACAATATATCTCAAACGTTACCCCACCGATTGTGCAAAAAAAATCCCTCTGAGAAAATACTAGATAAGTATTGCTCAAAAATATTATATATGCTTGAACTCATGTATTTGCCTCTCCCCCCCCAAAAAACCCCTAACTGACCAAAACCAATTTAAAAATAATTTCAGCTGATAATGTGCTAGTATAGATTTAAAGAGGAGTACATTTTATGTGAAAAGTGAAATCACTGCTATTAATGTTTTTAGCATCATTACAAATGGATGCTTGAAGAACCGTTTTCCTTACTCTGGAAATGAGTCCTATTAACAGAGCAGATATATAATTATGATGGGCTATAATCAGTAGCTTAAGTCACGTGAAAAAACTTCCTTTTACGTTTCATGTGGCTAGATTTGCTCTGCCCTTACTAAATTTAGCTCCTAAAACTACAGAAATTGTTTGTAATTGTGCTGCAACCAGAAAGGCAGTGAGTATTAAAACTAATTTTTGCTTTGTCGAGAAAGACACTGTGTCTTTCTAGAAATTTTGTTTTTCTCTCTGAGATGTATTTAGTAGAGAAGTAGAAAATCCAATGTATTGGTAAGCTTTGTGCAAATGAAGACTGTATGCACAGATCAGCTACCTGTAAATATTATTTCTTTTGGTGAAATTCAGGCTTTTGATGTGCATATGTAAAGACCATGCGTTTCCTGGTACTTAGTGTGATGATTGCTTGTACAGTTATCATCGTACACAGTTTTCAAATAGTGGCACTGTTTGGTTTTTTTTCTTTTTTTTCCAAATTCATTAGCCTAAAATGATGATTTAATGTCTAGAGTGCACTACAAGATTTCCAGATCTAATCAGTAAAAAGCATGGAGAAGGTTATGCAAATTAAAGTGAGAGTCAGTATATTTAGCTAACATGGAATAGATGGTGTGCATTTCACAACTTTGTGCCTGAAGTTCACGTACAATGGCTAGCAGAAAGTGTGCATGAGAAGCACTTCAGGCTACGAGTGGAGGTGTTTTTAAAAAATGTGATTAATTTTGATTAGGAGAGTTAACTAATTAATTAAAAGTGAGGAAGATAATATAAGTGGAATCATGATGATGACATGTTCAGAAACATTGAATAAGGTTTTCCTAGGCAGCCTGGGTGAGAGAAAACCTGGAGACGCTGGGGCAAAAACTGGTGGTAGATTTCTAGAGCATGTATTGGAGTGACGGAAAGGACATTTTCCAAATGCACAATTGCTAGTTAGATCGCTGCTACTACCGAAGGAAGTGTATCTCTGTTTCCTCAAATCTAAAAGATGAGGTTTCAGCCCTAGACCAGATGCATTAATGCTTTTAATGTTGGCAAAACCATGTAAATCCCTAGTATTGGTTCTGATTTGGAAATATACTTTTTTAAAATTGCAGGCATTGCCTTGAAATTAAATTTTCACTACCTGATCAGCTCAACATTATGCAGTTTGTCTCCTGTATCTGTTTTCTGTGTCTGCAACACTCATTAAGCCAGTCTAATATCAGCATGCAGTAAAACCTCAGTTTAATAGATCTAAACCAAGGTAGCAGATGTTAGGGTCGTCATTATGGAGGTACCAATTACAATTCTGCAATTAAGTGCAATTTCTGTTTTGCACTTCAAGAAAAATGTTCAGCTCGTTTGTCGTTCATGAAAATATAGCAAGCTTTTGCCAAATATATGGCACAGATTATCAGAAAGTTATAAAATCATTAATCTGTTCTTAATTTTAATCCATTTGGTTTAGAAATGGCACATTTATCACTGCACTGTGTTCTAACGATATTGTTAGTACGGGAGAAACATGCTCTTCTTCCATTATAGCTAGCTTTAACTGAAACCTTGCCTTTAGACTATATTTAAAGTAAATTGGTTGTTAATTAAAGTAAGTTAATAACAACTGCTATGTCTAATTATTTTGATTATATAGATCCTTGTTGTACTTAAGAAAAGCTGGAATGGCACTAGTATAAATCTAACAATTACCAGTGAATTCCCCGTGAATGTAACTGTGGAGAGTTTTAGTGTCCGAATTTGGAAATGGAATACATTCTTTTCAAAAATTGAGAGCCAAATTGTCATTAAATGATACGTTATAATGAAACATATGAATGGATTTGATCAATAACAATAGGGAAGTCCCTACATACAGAGGAATAACATCTTACACTGTAATAAATGTACCAAGAGTCTTCTGGGGGAAATGTGGAGAAAAGTCTGTTCCTGTAAAATTCAATTTAATCTAATCTGGAAACACTAGGGCTGGAGTATCCTCATCATAACTATGATTAATCAGTAGTGCCATAAAAAGGCAGAGTTCATTCTTTGCACTGTAATGTGGGGTATCAATGTACCTCTATTTAAATTCCGGCCATGAATGGTTGTCATTTTGAATTGAGAGATTTAAAAAAAAAAAAAAAATTATTTTTTAAATTGAAAGTCATCCAACTTTCTATTTTAATAATTTTAATCGTGAAATGTAGACTATTTATTACAAGAGGAGAGAGCTCAGAGAAGCAAAATTGATGAGATGAAAATGAATAACTCATGTGGCATGTCCTCTGATTAGGAATTTGCTAATGAACTGTAACATGCAAATATAACATACATGTCAATGATTGGTTCCTTAGAATAAGCATTGTTCAGTTACATGTCCAGGACTTTGTGAAAAGTTATTATTAATTTTAAAAGGTTATTAGTTAATGTTTTCATAATTTGAAATCAGAAATCCTTGCTCTGGACCCAATTAAATTAATTACATAGATAAATGCAGTTAAGTTTAGCTTTGTTAACTACCTCAAATATTGCTTCCACCATAGCTGTCCCATTTTTTTCGCTGGTTGCGAATCTGAAGGAAATAATTTTTGTTCTAATTAGTTCTAACAAGTTCTTTTTATCTAGGAGTAATATCCTCTTACGAATAGTACAGATTGCTCATGTGTCAACATTTTGCATGTCTGAAAATTTACGCACAGACAATATAAATGTTTTGTCCGTATTTTTAGTTTGCATCCTCCGTTCCCGAGAGTGAACTGGAAAACTGATGAAGGCAGGGATTAGAGAAGTGGACAGCGAGGTAGACTGAAACCCGCCTGAACTGCTGGTCTCAAGGGGTTGTGACAACAAAGTCCAGCTGGAAGCCAGTCACTACTGGTGTCTCCCAGTGATCAATAAGGAGGGGCTAATAAACGACCTGTTTCAGGTCATTAATGCTCTGGGTGATGGGGCTGAGTGCCTGACACGCGAGTTGAAGGCTGCAAAAAACAGCACTGCTCAGCCTGGAGAAGGGAAGGCTCAGGGGAGGATACTACCAATGTGTGTGTGTATCTGGTGGGAGGCAACAAAGAAGATGGATCCAGACTCTTCTCAGTGGTGCCCAGTGAAAGGCAAAAAGGCAACGAGAGCAAATTGAAACCCAGGCTCGTCAGTCGTTGGCACAGGCTGCCTAGAGAGGTTGTGGAGTCTCCCTCCCTGGAGGTGGTATTCAAAACCCAACTGGACCTGAGCAACCTGCTGTAGTTGGACCTGCTTCAGAAGGAGCACCGGGCTTAGGTGGTCTCTCAAAAGAGGGAGACTGGTGTCTGCCAGCCTCACCTACTCTCTAATTCTGTGAAAAATGTATACAGGACTGATATAGCCATCTTTTACCTTTAACTAGAAGAAGAAACAATGTTTGTGTTTGTGGTAGTATTTTTTATTATTATCCTTTCATTATTCAAATGAAGCAAAAGTAATTTTGTCCTTGAAACTAAAAGGGTAATTTAATTATTTGCTATTAAAATTAAGGGCAAAGTATTAGCTCTCTTTGAATGTAAAAATAGGTAAGAGTCAATGAGAGAGAGAGTAGGGACTGTCACACAAGCCTCTTCAGTCTGTTCTTCATGCTTGATTTCATCTCCTTTCATAATCACTCTTGGGGGAATTTATGGGTAGTATCATTTTTGCCTTGTTCCTGTTACGTGAGCTGAAACAAGCATGAGTCCATATTCACTGAGCCACATCGCTGCTGCTGTCTTCGCTTTGCCATGTTGATAGGAAATGTCACACTGATACATTACATAATTACAGCTGCCCCCCTTTTATATGATTATTGCCTTGCTGTTATTTGAGGCAATGGGAGATGTTGAAATATGCCACTTTTCTATAATGTTATGTCTGAATAAGCTTGTATCCATCTCAGGTGCTAGCAATGAGAATTACATGATACCACAGCATTGCATTAATTAAATTGATCATTGCATCATTTTCAGGTCTGTCTTCAGATAATAGGAAGAAAAAAAATTTAAATAATTATCCTCCTAAAGATTAAATAATTACTCTGCATCAGAGCTGATGTGATGCAGGAAGCCTGGATTTGAATATCCTCCAACTGTTGTGGTCGATCTAATTACACTGGTTGTACCTAATAATTCAGTCCTTCTGACTACTGTACAAATGCATCGTTTCTTACACCCTATACAGCAATGAGTCACAAACTCCAGTTACCGATTTGCTAGGAAATGTGCGCAGATCAGTTAAATGGTTGTTAAAGAAGAAGCTGGAGGCCTGGGCTGGGGCACTGCTGTCGCTCCTGGGAGAAGCCTGCTTTCCAGGAGAGATACGGAGGTTATCTTACGGCTTTAATATTTTGAAGTGCCGGCAAGTTGGGGCCCTGACTTAGGCTAGACATGCGTTATAAACGTACTTTGAGACTGCAGTTTTACTGTAGCAGAGAGGTGTAAATGCCGTGAGACTGACTGCATTCAATGCGTTAATTAATGCATTCAGTGCAGTAATTAAAGGGCTGTAGAGTAGCTGGTTCAGTGAGAAGGCAGCCTCACTAGCCACTAGTATTAAGTAAGAACTTAAAAATGTATAACTTTACCATTAAACAATGCTGTGGTTTGTATTTCTCATTTTAGTCTTAACATTTAGTCTTTAGATTTTGTATCTCTTTTGGAGTGCTTTTTTTTTAAGGTTTTCTAGATCTGGAATGCGTATCAGTCTGGCTAACAAATCAGTGCCAGTCAGTCAGGTTTTGGAGTGAGTTTTTGATATGTTTATGACGGTGGCTGCTGGTGCCTAGAGGAAATACTGAGAACTTGAGGTGTGACTTATCTGGTGCACGTTTCCCCAAGAAGTGGAGCTGGTGTGGGTATTAGGGTTTTGCGGATAATGGGAAGCAAAAAGATTTACCTGTTGTATCCCCTTTTCCAGCCTTTCTAGAACAGAAATACAGGACACGCATCAATTCGGGGCAGCAATGGTGAAATTTCAGGCATTTATTTATGTGATCCATTTATTATTTCCCTCTCTATATTCTCCTTTCTTTTAGACCGATTTGATGCTAGAGAATACTGCCAATGTGCTTATTACCAATACACAACTGTATAAAACCATTTTTTTCTCTTAATCTTGTTCCTTCCACTGAGTTGGGATTCAAACACTCCATGTCCTCCTGTCTGTGTTGGAGATGTTTCAGTGTATCTATCGCGTAAGAATTGTTTAAAGAAAAAGAGAGAGACTTGGTAATGAAGAGGGAATTTACTAAAAACACTTTCCCTTCTCCCATTACCTTCTGTTTGATTTTTCCTGCCTGATTCTTTTTCCTACAAAACGTGCTGGTGATACTCCCCAAGCCCAAAATGTCTGTCACCATTAAAAGTTAATGCCTTCTTTTTTCCCAAGAGTCTGCTCTCTGTCAGAAACTCTTCACAATCAAAGTTCTTGTTTAAGCCTGTAACTTTTATTTTAGATGAGCTGTATTAGCATTCCTCAAAACATATTGCATGCCAGCCTATAATATTTTTCTGGCTTCTTTACAGCCAGAAAACAAAACGGTGTAACACCATTATGTACTGTGTGAAACACAAATCCTAGTATATTTAGAAAATATGGCCAGTCTTTATTACCCGAGCATGTACAGCATCTATTAAAGGGTTCCCAAACATTTGTTGTTGTCTGGTTTAGAGCCAAATTCCAAGTGTATGTACCATAGGCTTTGAAGTTGTGAATGTGTAATCATGGGACCCAAAAAATGATGCATTGTGGAGCAAACTGATCAAAGTCAGGAGTTTAGAAGCTCACCATCCTTAAGGGATGCGGATCTCTAGTTCTTAGGAATTTGCTTGAGCTTGAAATGAATTAAAGGAAGAGATCTGTATCAGTTTAGGGTATAAAAATTCTTCATCCTCTGAAGTTAGTAAGGGGATAAATTTTGCTTTCTGATGAACAGGCATAATATAAGTGAATGGGAACACCTACGGTAGTCTTCTCAGCGGTGCACATAAGAATTAAAAAAACAGTCAAACCTTTAAACTTTTAAATGTTGGGCTTTAAATCCAGTCAGTGAGATCAGAACGGTGCGTAAGGTTAACGCAGTCTGTTTCTTCTGATGCCAAAATGATTACGCAACCAGCTCCAAGTTGTTAACTGGTTTTTTCCAATCCCTTATGCTGACCCCAATTCAAAGTGTCTTTTGACTTTAATTTAGCTGAACTTCAACAGCACTGTGCCTTGCAGTGATGGTTCTGAGTTGTAAAATAGCATACGTATTATCAGAAAGTATGTTGCATTCTGTGCTCTGTATAAAACGGAGGTAACTTATTAATGACTAACATGAAAAACTACTTAAAATTCTAAACAGTCGGAGGACAAATTATACTCTTTCTCAGCAGTCAAGTCAATAGTAGTATTCTAAATGTGGCCTCAAGGGTAGCAAAGATCAGAATCTGCGCAAGATAAAAAGTCTAATTTTTTTTTCCTGACTAAAGATGTCAGGAAAGTCAAGTCATAATATTTTAACAGTATAGGGCTGATGCCCGATATTTGTAGTGGGAGTAATCTCTGGGTTACCGTTTTGTTTTTCTTTGTTTTAATCTACAAAAAAAATTTTCAAGAATTCTAGCAGAGTGTGTGCAGTTTGGTTAACTAAGGCTATCTTAGTCATGTGTATAATTAATAGATCAGTTGTGGTCTGCCCGGAAAGCCAGCAGTATGCTAGGTACTGAGACAACGTTGGAAGTATAATGTGAGCAGAAGTTTCACAAAACCGAAGGAAAGTTCCACATTGTTGTCTGGGAAGAGAAAAGTCAGACAGGATTATTAAGTAAGCTTTCTAAACAGTAAGTGGAAAAAAGTCAAAACCAGCCTACTTCCAGGCAAGGTTTATCAAAGTTTCTATTGCATTCTTATGCAGGGATGTGCATTCCTGCGTAGTTATGCAGAGGTGACACAGCTAGAAAACAAGAAATACTCTTACAACAAATAGTAAATAACAAATGAGAAGATAAAGCAAATTCATTTCTGGTGTTTGGCAACCAGAATCCACATTATAGCTGGGGTGATGGATCTGTGGAAATGGTCATACTGTGAAAGACAGAAAAAACTGGTGCTGTTGAACTTCTGCAGTTGACAGGATCCCAAAGAAATCATAGACAAAAACTAGAACAGCTGATGTCTAGTATTACTGCTTGCTTATTTTCATTCAACACATCTTTTGAAACGATTTCCTATTTTATAATTGAAAGCTTTTAGTCAAGCAGAGTTTGAGATTCTTAATCCTTGGCTAAAAAAGAACTCACTCCTTCCATTTTGAAGTTTTTCTCTAAGATAAACAGTCATTTCTAAATCTTTATTGGTTTAGCTTGAGGTCAGTTGAATAAACTTGTACCTACAAAAAGCTGATTTCTTTCATTATAAATTCGGTATGTTTTAATCTTGCTTTAGATTAAACCATTGACTCAAATTATGTAACGAGGGAATATCTCTGAATTTGATACTACTACAGTTTTTTAGTGGTTCTCCTTTTTACGTTATTAGGAATTAAAAAATAAAAATACTACATGGTTCAAACAGCGTTCATCCTTCTCAATTATTTTAAATTTTACATACATGGTGTTTAAATATATGGAGAAAATTCCTGTACATCCTGTTCCATTTTCTCTTTTTTTGAGGAAATAAAGTAATAGAGTGAGAATTTCTCGCAATTTAATTGAAAAAATGTAATTTCCTCTGTCTGCCTATTGTGAATAGATTTGAAATGGCACATTCGATGCGGATATAATCCAGCAAAGTGCATTTTTATTTCATCTGAAGAAAATGGGTGTATTTACAGTCATCATTACTCTAAAGGAGTAACTCAATCTGTAGAACACAGGAGAATAGCATGAAATAAATGAAGACTTCAGATAATATAAGAAATTCTAAAATTTTAATTTGGAAAGGCTACGTGGATCTCCTTGCCAGGTCCTCTCTTTTCACATCAAAAAAGGCAATGAGAAAAATGAGGTTTAATAAGTGTTGTAGCAAAAATAGAAGCTTTATAGTTTCCTAATCTAATTTTAAAATTTGAAATACCTTTTTAAGTTATGCCCGGTTTTATCTTTCTTCCTTCTCAACCCATTTTATTAGTCAATTATTTTCCAGTGAAATAATTCTGAAAATTCTTTTCATAATCTAAATTCAATATTAGGTCAATACTAGCTTTTAGGTTGGTATTTTTAAGCCTTAATAATACAGCTCTACTTTGACCTAGAAACCTATTTTGATGTGATAGTTGTAGCAACTATTTTTTTAACATCTGTCTGCAGTTTGTGTTACACGTGAGTATTTGCTTACAATTGAAATATTATTACATAATAATAATATAAAGACTTGGAAGAAACATTTGAAAGCATTTTACAAGGATCCAGGGAAAGTAGTATTTGGAGGAAGATATTGGATGGGTTTCTATTCTAGTAGAAGATAGTACAGTATGTAGCTCCCTCATGACTAACAAAAGAGCTTTCGTTGAGAAACAGTGCATTCAAAACGACTTAAGTTCCTATTTGCAAGTCATAGTTCAGAGGCTTTCACTCATATGTTGTCAAAGGGGTTTCATTCTCCGAGGAGTCAATGAAGTAGTTCCTAGTTAATTATTCAAAAGTAACCCTTTTGGGCTGTCCTTTTAATTGTTTTCCAGGTGCCATAAACTGCAGATTTCAGCAAGAAATAAATTTAGATACAGCACAGAAGGAAGTTTTAAAACCCAGCAGCTTCTGCAAAGGATTGTCAAGAGCAATCTGCAAGGAGACTAGTTTTGGCATATAGCTTTTGAGCTGAAACAGTGCAGGGAAGGAAGTGCTACTTGCCAGCTCTCACCACCATATGCTTTATTATAATGTAATGTACAAAGAATATGGAGACAGCAGCTGCTCTAGAGCAAGGTGGCCACTTGTAAGATTTTGAAACCTTTCTGAAATGTCTGTTCATTTTCTTTTCACTGGCATTTTTTCCCCTTGCTTACGTATTTGCATTCAAAAGATACTCCCAGAAAGAAATCTATTTTTAGACCACTGTAAGAAGAGGAGAGTGTGATCTACTTTTTGTTGAAATAAAACTAAGATTAGCAGGACTCTAACACTTCGTTTTACATATGGTGAAATGTGGGTATATTTTTATTTTCTCAATATCCATTCCCATAGGGTTATGATGAAACCATATGTATAAATTAACTGTTGTTTAGGACTGTATGTCTTCGGTGGAGACATTTATGTCTTTCACTGGTTTCCAGCATGTGTTTCCTAGTGGCTTGATCCCATTCACATTTAAGTCAGTGTTGAGATTCACTGATTTCAGTGGCAGAGAGAACCAAAGTATAAATGAGGATTTAGCTGTAAAAGGGAAAAAGTCTGATACGATGCGCACAACGAAATTGGCCTTTTCTAGCATCACTCCCCAGCTAGTGAAGTTGACGACTCTGTTGCTTTGAGAAACCTGAAGTTCTTAGCGTGTTCCAGGACCTGTGTGCCTGCAATGTCATGAAAATGAACCAAATTTGTTTAAACAAAACTGTATTTCAAAGGCTATTTTTTTTGACTCCTGAGATTGTCGTATCCACTGAATGTAACAATCTTTCCAGATACACATAACTACAAGCTCTTGGGATTTAAATTAGGGATTCTTAACTGAATTTGAGAATCCAGAGGGAAGTTACGTCACAGTATAATGGGATTATAGCAGGGCAAGTTGTTATAGCATATAATAAAATTAATATATCATAATAGCATTTTTGCTGAGTGCCTATGTTTTATATTTACCCTGGAGTAATGCTAAAATGTCACAGAAAAACAAATATGACCCATGTAACTCAGTAAAAATGATGGTTCATATAGAAGAAAGATGTTACAATTGTTTTTGGAAGGATAAATTTCTTTGAGCCAGAGATTTTTAGATTATTGTCTATTGCTCAGCATAGATGCATCTCTTTTTCAAAGAAATGACATTAATCTGTCTGCCACCAGGTATATATTTCCCTGGTGATAGAAAGAAGATTCTTTTGGAAAATCTGTGTTTATTTGCTTACTTCAGTTCTAGACCAGTCTATTATTATCTATCTGACCTTCATGTTTTAAACCAGCTGCAACTGATGGTTATCTGGAATATTTACTTTCTTGTTAATGCTTACTTAAAGGTCCCCTTTTCCCTTTTTGTGGCTGTACTTGTTGCAAGAATTCAAACCTAAGTAGGATTACTGATTTACAACTTCAGTCGTTCCCTGCATTACCCCTCATCCCACCAAGGGGCAATGTAGGGAATTCCATCTATTTGGGAATCCCATTTCTGAAGTAGACTGGATTTTAAAGTCTATAGTGTAATTAAACACTATAGACTCAAATTATGTAACGAGGGAATATCTCTGAAATGTGGATTCTGAATATAGTCCTGCAGTCCTAATTCTGCAAAATGCGAGGTAAAAATTGAAGTCACATTGAAAATGATGACTTACAGTTGTGTCTTGTCAAATCAAACCCTGTTTTCAGTGTAAACTGAAGTTGTGAAAGGACTTTCCCTTTTTTTGGTTCCCATAAGCTAGGGCTAAACTAAAGCAACGTTTTTCTAATTCAACTGAGTACAGGAAAATTTAAGTTATCAACAGTCTGTAGTTCACACATGGGTTGCTTTAGGTCAGTCTGGAGTCTTGACAACACAGGAACTTTTTGTTTGTTACAAACTCTGAGAAAGTTTGTAAATAAAATGTCTGTTTGTTGAGATTTACAGTAATGAGTAGATGCGCATTTATTAGGATAGATCTTTCTTTAACTCAGCATTGTAACCATGAAAGTCTGCAAAACAGTATAATTCTAAGCAAGCGAGAAAAGGAAATACTCTATGTCAAATGAGAATAAATTATTTTTGAGCCTAAAGAAAGTTATTTCCTTTAAAATGATGTATTGCCTAAGAAATGCAAGAGACCAAATGGAGCTGTTTGTCTAGAGAAATGTTCCTCATAGTGAGAATAGCTGTGTCTAGTCTGGTAAAGCTCTGCATTTTTTGCTCACTTTTCAAATGGGAAGAGACATGATTGCACAGTTAAGAGTTTCACATCTTAAACCGCACACTGTAACTTTGTTATTAATGGTTCAGAAGGCATTGTATTCTGCTTATCATTAGAGAAATCCATATCTACTTTTTTCTTCTCTTCAGCCACCAGAAAAAGAGGGGGGCCTGCCTCGCCAAGTAGGCAATAAGACGGAGTGTGGCCTCTTGGGATTTGTCCTGGATTTGAAGCAGGATTATGAGCCTGTTCGGAGCCTCATCCCTGAGGAGAAACTCTATAAAGTTTACACGTTCAACTCTGTCAGAAAGTCAATGAGTACTGTCATTAAAATGCCAGATGGTAGTTTCCGAATGTACAGCAAAGGAGCTTCTGAAATTGTTCTGAAGAAGTAAGTTCACGGATTAGTTGCTGTGTTTTTCCAAAACATGAAACATTCTGACATTAACAAGGCACATGTGGGAATTTTTGTATTTGGAATTTGCTACTTGCAGTAGAAATATGATACACCTTAATAGTACGAGCTGTTATTTTTCTTTTCTAATTTCTTTTTTAAGTGCCCATTCTTGCAAAACTGTTTGGCTTATTTTTCTTACTATTGGCTAGCCAAAGAATTGGGTCTGTGCTTGGTAGTTTCCAAATGGATTCTTTACATTCAACCCATTTGGAAAACAAGAATTTTTCAGTTGTAAGTTGTCAGTTCATTAATTCCATGGGTATTGAGGAAATAATGCATGAAGGGCTCTCGGTGTCTCTGTAGTAAGCTACAAACAAATTCTATGATATTTCAGTAGTGAATCTTCTTGTTTAATCTAGAAATTTACTCCAGAAATTTAACACTTGCCATCAAAAAAGGGAAGTGTTGTATGAAACAAGCTGATACAAGGAAGTACTTTTCAGCAGTCATGCAAATACGCAATCAACTTTTTTTTTTTTTTTTCTTCCACAAATAAAAAAGATGTTCCAGGATCCTTAACGCAGCTGGGGAACCTCGTATCTTCAGACCACGTGACCGAGATGAAATGGTGAAGAAAGTGATTGAACCTATGGCCTGTGATGGACTGAGAACTATCTGTGTTGCTTTCCGAGACTTTAACAGCAGCCCGGAGCCTGACTGGGACAACGAAAATGACATATTGTCTGACCTGACTTGCATTTGTGTTGTTGGCATTGAAGACCCAGTAAGGCCAGAGGTATAGCAAACTCTTATGTTATAAAGCATTTCTCAGAGAACTGAACATAAATTGAACTACTGATTTCTTGCAGTTTTTCTTCTTTTTTAATTAGCTTTGTCAGAGAAGGTGGAAGTGAGCTTTGGAAGCAGACTTTACTTGATAAAAACTCAAATCATGAACTTGGTAAAAAAATCAGCTATTAATCAACTGATATTTAAATAAAGCAAAATAGGGCTTTTGGAAGTACAGGATCGAGATGACTTAGCCTTCTCTGAAGGAGAAGTATACAGCAGGACTGTTCAGCAGAAGTTTTATTGTGCTCCCAGATAATCTTTTTCCTTAAATTTCCTTAAGTAATGCGGTGATACACAACTCTGAGAACAGAGAAAAGGCATGCAATAGTTGTAATTGCCATGATTATAACTGTGATGTGCTCGCTTTCCACAGAAATTGCACACAGTCTTGGAGTTCTGTGTTTTACTGTAACATTTGCCACTTTACTACTTGTCTCAACATTGTAACTGGTGGCTACTCAGGAAAAATGTTTTTAATGTTGTATTTGTACAAGGAAAAGCTTTGCTATGGAAAGGCTGCAGATTTCATGGATACTATCTGTAAATGGCTTGTAAAAATACGACTAAAATTTCAACTCAACTGAGAAAATCAGTATTGTGTGAGCGCACTGGAAACATGTGCCTGCTGCTACACTTAGAATCACAGAACCATTTAGGTTGGAAAAGACCTTTAAGATCATCTAGTCCAACCATAAACTTGCAAATTACATTACTACAGTAATAGAAAGGGTGAATTTAGAGGCAGAAACTCTGTTTCTGACCTATGTGTATGGTGCTTGATAATTAATCATGACAGGGGAGAATTGCATTGTACAGTTTAGGAACAGTGACAGAAGGTAAGTTCCAAAGGTGAAAGTGCTGAGTGTAAAATGCAGGCGTTTTCCATACCTTTGGTGCTTTTCTTGTTGACTCACCCGTGAGTGTACGGCCATGGCTGCTGCGTAGGCGCAGCTGCAGCTGCGTGGTGGGATGTGAGAGCACCTGCCCCAGCACCTCCTGCAAAGGGGGGGAGCAATTAATGCTCTTCTGCTTTGCTCCAAGAGATCCACTCTTCAATTCTGCTGTTATTTCAGTAGGTGATTAATGAGTGTGGTTTGCTTTGGAGTAAGGTCGTTGAAAGATAAATTTCTCTTACGCAAAAAGAGTGAGTCCTGATGCTGCAAAAAGTAAGTAGTTTGGTAGCAATTTTTGTCTTTTTTATTCTTCTGTCTCATACTTTTTTTGCTGCATCTTTTTTTAACCACATCTAAATCTTTGTCTTTGATCCACTGAGACTTAGCGGCAATGCTAGACACGTTAGGAAATTATTTTTTATTAGTAAAACATCCAAATTATATCTGATTTATTTCTCCGAGTCCTTTATAAACTAGGCTTTTCTATACTTCAGACTGGTGTAACTTTGGAAACTAGCAAAATATAATTATATCAGGTGCAGGTACCAACTGCATGACTATGCTTTGTGTGATAATGGACTTTCTTGGGTTTTTTTCAGAATCGAGAAGGTTATAATATAAAGTAAACCTCACTTAGGTGAAAACCGTGCGATAAACTCCTTATCTCCGTAATCATGAGATACACAGCAGTCACTTTATCTGTCATCAGATGGGCTCTTGCTGCTAATCCATCTGTCCCTACACCTGACATTGCAAGTCTTTAAAAATATTTAAAAACATGCTTAAAATGTTCTGTCTGCAGTGATCCTTTAATGCTCTAGCTCATTTTATATATAAACTCAGAAAGTTTGCGACCACTAGAACTGTCAGTTCTCATGAAACTGATTCACGATACGTCTTGTTAGAAAAGAGCTTCAAGTCCGGTTATGTGTGGTATAACAGACTGAGGCAATAGGAAGCAGTGGGATTTGCAGTTATTATTGAAAATAGCTGCAAACTATCCTTTCATGTGATTATTATGAGTGTGTTTTATAAGAGAACTGCTCTCATCTCGTAGGGAATAATTTCTTAGGAGCTTGAGGTAAAAATGAATAGTGTTGCCAAAAATAAAGAGGTCAAGTCTGACTTCTATGTAAAGGATCAAAGACGATGAAGGCAGGAAAACATTTTATTTCTAGATAACTATTTGAATAATATGTTGAATTTTTGGTAGTTCAACACCAGAGTATGCAGTAACACTTCTTACTTTTTTGCAAGACACAATAAAACATTTATAATTTCAGAATTTTACCAAATCTTGGCCATACCTGGAATTGGGTTTTGGAACTATGGGTTTTGGGGTTTTTTTTCCTCCTTGTCCCTTTTGACTGTTTTAAAGTGGTAATAACATCATGAGAACATGTAAAATTATGTTTAAATTATTACTGCTCTACACATTGATAGAAAGCAGTAGCAGTACCTTAGGAAAAAGAAATGAACCAAAAATCTCTAAGCCAGAACAAAACCACATATTTCAGAAAAACTGTTTAGGTATAAAATGTCTGACTTAGTGTGAATATTGTAATATACATGTATTACAATGGTGAAAGCACCATTGCAGATGCAAAGAGTAAGATGCTGTAAGACTATAACAAATCCCTGTATTGTAAGGGACCTTACTCTTTTGCCAGAATTAAGCCCACTTATTAAATAGAGTCACCAGTGGAGTTTATGAATTTTCAGAGTGGTTTCTGCAGGGGCAAAAAGAACATAAAAAATTAGAAGTAATACTACAACTGCTGTTTATTAACATTCTCAGTACTCATGGATATCGGAATTTATTCTGACAGAAATTATAGATTAGGTAGGATTAAACAATCCAATGTCACCATCCTGGCAGCCTTTAGTTTCACTTAGATTACATTTCTGTTTTTCCTGGGGAAGGCTCAGTTTTTTCCTTTTCCCTAGGGTGACTGTTGGAGGTAACGCATGCAAAACGGTGGCCTCCTTGTTTGCACAGAGCTCCTGTGGCACATTGCTCCTGTGCATCCTCGGAGCGTTGAAATGTGCGAGTACCTGCGGTGTCAGCGATGCCGTGCGAGCGCGGGTTCAGAGAGGAGAGTGCTGCATCTGTTCTGATGGTATTGCTGGGAGCTCTCTTGCACTTGCATTTCCTTCCGTACATTACAAGAAATTATTTGGATTAGTTACCCAACCAATGATACCCAGCCAACTCACCAGCTTTATCTGGAGCGTAACCGCTGGACACCCCTGACTTCTGCATAATTCCTAGGTTAATTCAGACGCTAGCTTATTCGTTATCGGCAGCTGTTTTTATCAAGCACTGAACTACCTGCTTGATATTTATCTCTTTTTTTTGTGTGTGTGTGTGTGGCAGTTTGGTTTTTCTTCTTTGATAAATATACCAGAAGAGAACAAATAGAATGATGTCCTGTTCCTGTAGAGATTTCTGTGTTGATTTTGACAGTCTTTCTGGGTTGATTTTAATGAGTCTGTACTGGCTTATACTGATTTGCCAATGTACGCCTACAATCTGTTATTTCTGGGAGATGAACATAAATCACTTCCAAATGTCACTTACTTATTTGTCACCTGATTCTGATAGATATTCCTGCATTGGATAATTTATGCGTGCGTGCACGCATTAGAAGGTTTTCTTTGCAGAGAGAAAATAAACCAGAACATTTTAAAATGTGTACTTAAGCTCTGCAAAACTGATGGAAAATATCTGCTTCCACTGCCCACTCAGTCTGCCAACACTCTTTCTTCCTTACAGCAATAAAAAAATATGAACAATATTTTAACTGTAATTACTGTACACAGTATTAAATCAGATACCACCCACCAGCTGTCCAAAAAAATGAGAGAGGAGGAAAACAGAGTTATTTCTCTAGTTATATGTGAGTTTGAGATGTATTTGAAACTAGGTTGCCCTCCCATGACCTTGTTTAATAGGACTGGCACTTTATGTGAATAGACATTTTCTGTTTGCACTGTAATTTATTTTTCTCCTTCGTGGTCCACACACTGTACTGGTTTTACAGATAGACATCTAAATCTGTCATATCGTATGCATGAGGGTCACCACAGTTAAATTAGATACGAAGGACATTCCAAATTGGCAAGTGGGATATAGTCAGGTTTATTAATGTGGAAAATGGGTAACTCTGGAGTCATTTGCTTAAGTGATAGATTTAATCTGATTGTATGTCTCCCATAGAAGTCTATTTCAGAATGTTAAAAGGCTTTGGGTCCAAATAACCTTTCAAGGATATACCTTGTGGGAAGAGTAATCTCAGTTAGTAGAGAGGAGGTAATGAGAAGATAAACCTCTGTCCCTTAATTTTTCTCTTGGTTCTGTAATCTGTATTGACAGAGGGTCATTCTGCAAACACCACCTTCTGTGGATGCGGTCTGAGGGTAGAGTGGGTTTCTTGCTAGTCATGGGAAAAGTACTAGTCTGATCCTCAATTAGGTGTTAGTTTAGTGAGGCGTTTCAGAAAATAGAAGCTTCACAACCGCCTTTAATAAAGATGCAGAAAGATGGTGAGAAATTGTATTCACTGATTAGAATAATCATTATCGACAGTATGGTTTAAGGGGATATAATTTCAGTCTGACGTGGAGTCCGAGACACGTGGCTTTTCCGGCCCCGTGAAACAGTTAGAAGCCCAGCCTCTGCCACACTGGATCAGCGCAGCGGTTGTCGTGTAAAAAGCAATGTCCTGCCTTCAGCAGTGTCACGTACTTGCAGCTATAGAGGACATTAAAATACCTAGAAATGCACAAAATTATAAGTGTGATGTTGTACATGGTAGCTCCTTTTCTTAATATCTTCTGTACTAATGGAGGAGGTTAATCCACTCTAATGGGCACCGATTTCCACACTTAGAGCTATGATAGAGGTTGCAATCAGCAAGCTGCTCTGAACTGGCAGTAGAATATAGTGAGGCTTTGCTGTTGTAGTCACTTTGATACCCTTTCCTAAACAGCATTTTTTTTGGGTTTTTTTTTTTTTTAATAATTATTTTAAAATTCGTTTCATAATCATGTCCTTTGGTTAGTAGTTTGTGTAGGAAACCAACAGCTCTGTAAGCACAATTGCTTATGTAATTCATCACTGTCAGACAGTCCAGTTACTTTACAGAAGTACGTCACCTGAAGAAGCTCAGCTGATAATACAGCAGCAATTTGCAGTCAGCGGTCAAGGATATGTCTTTGTGGAATTTATTTTTACTCAAATATGGTTTCTGTATGTATTACATAGACTGAGAATGTTAGGCAACATTGCAGAGCAAGCATCTAGGGCCAGGTCTTTGGAGATACTTTAACTTGGGGGATGACCTTCAAGTTGCCTAGAGGTTTACTTAGGATCACTGCCTAGTATTCAGATCCTTATCTAAGTCATGCTCATCTTTCGGGAATCTTTTTCCTCTCAGACTGTCACTTGTCTACTAAGTACCTCTCTGCTGCCCCAGACGTAAGCAACAATGCAACTTATAATTGCGTTCTATCTGTCCTTTGCTATTTTCTGTAGCAAGGCAGTTCAGTTTCTTGTAGCTCCATGTAGGGTTCTGTCATCATGAGGAGTCCTGGGATGCCCTTAGCCTCCTCTAGCTAAACAGACGCTTAGAGAAGTGGTGGTGTGCTGAAGGTATCTATCTAGGCTGCTCTTGAAGTGTTAAATGCGCTTCTTATTCTTCCATGTCTAATAACATTGTTATTTTTGAAGAAATAATGCTTTCATAATAACGCAGAAGTGTAGTGAGACTGCATATATTGGTTAGAGTGATAATTATTAATAATTAATATAATTAATAAATTACAATTAATTATAATATAGGTTAAGGGAATAAATACAGTTTTTTCCCCATCTGAAATCGAGCTATAGATATGCAGCCTTTCTATAGGTATGGACTTCACATACCCAAGTAACTGTATTAAAAGAGCTTTATTTACTGATCAGGAATCAATTTCCTAGCTCCAGTACATTTTAATTACAAAAATCTTTTTTTTTAATAAGGTGTATGTGATGCCAAGTCAATATATAGCTTCTACATTAATCTCACATACTCTATTACACACTGAATTCTCTCTCACTGGTTTGTATATTCTGCAGCAGGAAAAGTTAGTCTCATGCAGAAAGGAGCATAACTAAAATCATGCTTCCTTTTTACAGTTTCAAAAAATGTAAATATTCATGAAATTTTGAACTGGTATATTTAGGAATTCCACCTTTTGATATGCATGAATTAGTGTAATAGTGCTAAATTACAATAACTTTTTAGATAATCTTACTGAAAGGAGAGTTTGGATCAGAAGTTAGATCATTTTAGGTACAAAATATTTGCATTCTCAGTTCATATTTACGTGTTGGTTGAGTATGTTAGGTTCAGCACGCTGCACCTTGATGCTAAAGGTCAAAAAAGCTGCAGAGCACTCCTTTTTATTAAAGTCAGGAGAAGCTTTAGGCAACTGCTCTAAAAACCAGTTTGTGCTTCTTGCTACAAGATTTGTCTTGCCTGTGGTGTAACCTCAATTGCGTAACAGTCAGGTGGCTATAATATGCCAGAACATGTATGGTTTCTCTTTTTGCTTCATAAATTTCTTAGCCTCAAAATATTCTGATTGGAAACACCTGACATATTTTATCTCATATCTAGGAATTTTCTTTCCTGTTACATTGCTTTTGTAGGTCCCAGAAGCCATAAGGAAGTGCCAGCGAGCTGGAATTACAGTCCGCATGGTTACTGGAGACAACATTAACACAGCACGTGCCATTGCCATAAAATGTGGAATCATTCATCCCGGAGAAGACTTTCTCTGCCTTGAAGGGAAAGAGTTTAACAGGAGGATCCGAAATGAGAAGGGAGAGGTAATTCATATACTAAATCCATACATATTATGATTATGTTATTAAAAAATAGCGAGAACACTGAAATACTGTTTCTCCTGCACTGCTGTGTACTTCGTATCAGTAACGACTACTTGGAGAGATTGCTACTTCTTTCTACCGCTAGCCTTTTGCAATACCAAATACCATTGAAAATGCAGTCTTTTCGTGATGCTAAGTGCTAACCTAATTCAGTCATTTTTAGAAGCACAGCGCTAGTAGTCTGCAAGAAATCAAAGCCAAGCACGTTAAAAGCAGGTTTGTTAGCAAAGAGGAGAAGGAACTCAATGGCAGTTTGCAGATCTGTCTCATAAAAATGCAATCCATACTGAGAAACTAGCTCCTCTCCTTTCTTTATTTTATACCACTTTATCTAATGTAGTGCTGTATCCACTCACTCTAATGATTTTGCATAACTTAATCTATTCTTTGGAAGATTTTTAACGCCTCATAAAAGATGAAGCTAACACACAGGCTATTGAAGTCAGCTTTAGAAAAGTAAATTGGATGTTGTGTCTTGGAGTCCATCATTAATGAACGGACACAGCTGTTTACTCCTTGCATTGACTGATGGAATCCTTTGTCCTTGTTGCTATTGGTATACAGAGAAAATTTTGCCATTATTGGCGCCAAAATGAAGAACTTGGATTCAAATGTAGAACAAAACAACCCACTTATAAACATGTTTGATTAGCTTTAAGAAACTCCACTATGCTAGATCTAGAGTCGTGATTCTGAGTGGCATTATCCGTAAGATGCCAAGAAAGGCTGATTAGATATTGTGGCACACTTGCCTATGTTAGCCAAGAGCTAAGCTTTGGTATTAGAAAACTGCCTTTTGTGACCTTGCCTTCATTTGCAGCATTGATGGCTGTTGTAATTTTTCTGTGCTTTTGAAGAAAAGTTGCAGTTTTGAGGAGTGAAGCGAATCTTCTGACAGATGGCTCAGGTGACACAAATACATTCTGCATTTTGCTAGTCGCAGACTAACAGTTTTACTGTTTTGGTTTTTCTTGTGTTCTTCCCCCCCTCCAGATTGAGCAAGAGCGGATTGACAAAATCTGGCCAAAGCTTCGAGTGCTCGCTCGCTCGTCTCCCACAGACAAACACACTTTGGTAAAAGGTGCGTGCAGACTGCCTTCACGCCCCGCTGTAATTAATGCCACAGTTACTGAATTATGTTTGCACATCGTCTGCGCCGTAAATATGTTACTGTTACAAATATATCAGAGTTATTACCAGCTTTGATTGCGCATCTGTACATAATGCAAGGAAGTTTTCTCAGTAACCAAGTCGGTTGTGCTTGCATTCTACCTGAGTCTTCAAATGGAAAGGAAGAGGAAACTGGTTGGCAGGAAGAACAGAAATGCCAGTAAGATGTCTGGCAATCTCATATTTGCCTTGGGACTTTTAATTGGACTAGAACGAGGCTCTAGCTGGGAAGGGAAAACGTGTGTCTGCTGGTCAGAAAGAAAATATTGTTGGGAAATAGGTTGTTCTTCATATAAACAAAAGGGGGTATAGATTTTGTAGTCTTTGCTTATACCTGTTTATGAAGAAAACGAGAACAAGCCCGTTTAAGAGTAATTCAATGCACTCAAGTACGTCTGTTCTCCTACAACTATTTTTAAAGAGTATTCTGAGATACAAAAAACTTTTCATGTTACAATAGCAGTTACTGGTGATCATGTAACTAGGACCTGCCTCTTTAGCATTACATGAATGGAGACAGGTATTTTAAGGCAATTCCATTTTCTTATAGGCTCACCAATTGTATGATTTGCATTGGCTTTCTTAGGATTTCTGACTATTTTTAGTCTGGTTTTGTCCTATAAAAACCATACAGATTATATTCTCTTGCCATACTGTCTGCAGATGAAATGCTCTATAAAAGAGGGATTTGTTTGCGGTTTTCTTTATAAAGCCTTTTTCATATCTGTAACTCGCACTTTTTGATGACTTGAAATGTTATTCTCATAACATTTTAATCTCACACTTAAAAGACTGCTGATGAAATCAGAAAATTTCTGATCAGGAGTAAGGTCATTTCTGGGCATGCGAAGATGGATTGGGTGGCAGAAGCCCTGTTGGCAGTGGCTGTGTTTGCTGGCTCCCTGCGAAAACAGAACTGGATTATTTTGCTCAGGCCCTAGAAAGTCTGGAGAGACTCTTCTTAGCGATTCTGGGAGGAACTAAAGTTCAGGGCAAGGTCCAGCTGATCACGTTTTCAGCTGGTTGACTACTTAAATAATAAATCACATTTAGGTAGGAAACCATCTCTGGATCTGTCCTTTTGGTAGGGCAAGGTTTTCTTGATATGACTCCGTACATGTAATTTTTTTAAAATATCTAAATGACTTCAGAGCAAAAGTTCCATTGTGAATTTGAAGATTGGATCAGTTGAGTCCTTTGGGTTTGGGACCAGTGTATGTGAAGAGCTCTGGAAGCATGGATCAGGCAGGAGAACTGAGATACCTTGTAATGCCCGGTGCCCGAGATGGACACCCTCTCCAGCCGCTGCTTAGAGCAGTAGACACACGTCAAGGACAGCCCAGTGGGATGCAGGAAGAAAGTATTTTTTACCACTATTAAATAGGAGACTATTTGGAAAGTACTGTTTATTTCATCTGTATCCCATCCTTTTCTAATAAGTGTTTCATAATGTACATAATATATTAGTACAGTCGTACATATATATAATTTATAAATAATATGCATATTTTGGGGGTGTGTGCTCAAAAAGATTTTACCAATAGGTGTTCATGATGAAAAGGTTTGGAGACCATTGGTTTGGACAACATAATTATTAGCTCCATAGGTCAGTATTAAAAAGTTAGCTGAAATTTCCTCACTACCCTAATGCCTGTAAAATATTATCTTCTAGCTCTTAGAGGACATGACTTGCACAGCCTGATAGTTTATTTGTTTCAGAAACACATAACAATTTGTGTTTCATTAAGTGGATTAAGTAAGTCTCTTGGGGAGGACTCATTTGAATCATTCAGGATTTTCCCTTAGGAGGAAAATGAAACCTTTGCCAGAGAAAATGAAATCACTAAAGAGCTGAAGAAAAATAAGCAACAAATTATTGATGTTTTATAGCATATGCACTTTGACAATCCAAAAGGTATTTACTACTACTGAGTGGCTTATACAACTAATACAATTAATGTTTTAAAGATGTGACAGGGTCAAATGATAGAGCAAAAATATCTAACAAAGTTAAAGAACAAGTCTGTGGAAAGTCATGGTGGAATTTTTTAGCTGGTAATACTCCAAGGGCCATTAAAAGTTACAGGAAACTAAACGTTCACTGGTTTTGGACCTCTTGTTAGAAAGTTATGTTTTTCTCAGACACTGGAGGGATCAAGAGGATTTTCTCTTCTTTGATGTATGCTATCTGCTGTAGGGTAAAAACACACATCACAAAATAAACTTTTTTTATATTTAATTTTTAATGACATACAGCTGCTGGAGGGAATACTTTTTTCTCCTGAACGTAGCACAATCCCACCCAGCAAAAGGATCATTTTTATTTTGTATTTTTGTTTTTACTACTGCTAAGGGACTAGAGAAAGGCATGCTTCAGCATTTCAGGCTGCGCAGACAGTTTCACTCAAATATTTATGGCTTTGAAGTAGAGGTAGATTGAAAAAAAAATTTAAAATGGTTTATCATCACAAACTGTTTCAGTGAAAGAAAATGTTAGCTATCTCAACCCCACTGAAATACAATTGCTTAAGGATTTTATGACATCCATTAGTATTATTTCATTTTTTTACCCTACTTCAAAATATAACAAAAAAAATACATATCATTTATACTGATGTGTCCTTATAATATTACTGCTGAAATACTTCAATATTGTCATAATGTTTTTTAAAGTACTATGGGAAGCAACTGTTTAGTACTGATGGGAAATATCATCATCTTCTTAACAGAAGGTTTATAGAAGACTAAATAAATATTCAGTTTACCAGTTAAAGAAGCTGTGCTTTCCAGTGTGATTAAATTAGCCTGGAATTATTTTTCTGTGATATTAAAAAAACCTATTCTTATGTAAGGCTGATTTATTAACAAGCAGAAAGGGAACTTTAAATAAGAGAAGTTTTTTAATAATTACCCTTAATTATTAAAATATTTCCAATATTATTGCATGAGCTGGTATTATATTCATGACCTCGTTAATGTGGACATGCCATGAGACTAGGTAGAATAATAAAGAAAAGTGTACTAATTGAAATTCTGAAATTAAATATCAGCGTTTTGCAATTGCACTTGTCTTTTATTTCCATCTGAGAGAAAATTTTCATATTTCTTTTTATTCAAATATGTATGAAGAAATATTCAGAAAGTTGACCTGTTCCACAGTGCAAAAAGTCAACTTCAACCAACTCTTCCCTGAAGTGATGAACATAAAAATAGTTTAAAGGAAGCAGGAGGAATACTGCATTTGAGTCTAGAGCTTTATACTCTGTAAATACCACTTAGGTCTCGGTAGTCTGTGTTAAGCGTAACTTTGTGGGAGGCGCTGATGCCTTGAAGGTTCCCCTTTAGTGTTTCAGCCTTATAATATAAAGTGTATTGGTGGTGCAGACTTAGTCCAGAAATCTGTGTTGTAGCCATGTTCTTCTCTGCCATACTAATATCATTACCTTTGTGGAACCCTATTCACTTAACAGTTACCGACGCTGTCTGTAATGTTACATATAACATCTTTACATTTAAAGCTCTATTCCTGCACGTACTTGAGCATGTAACTAAAGTGAATTTAAATTTTCTCTTTCAGACAGACTTTTTAAATTCTTGTTAAATTAACAGGGAGCTTCAAAAAGTTTGGCAGTATTTAAAACTAATCTGAACAGGACGTGCCTGTGAAAATAATACATTACTGCATCTGTCGATGTTTAGCTTGTCAAAGAAATATAAATATGCGTAAGCATATAGGGTGATCATCTTTCCTGCATCAATAAAACCTGAATTGGTGTGCGTATTTGAAACGCTCTACTGTAGCTGAGTTTTTCCTGTCTGCCTGTTTTGAGTCAATCAGTTGAAACAGAAAGAAATATCTAAATCAGGAATTTTTTTTCTCCCAGAACAAGCAGCTTCTTACTGATGCAACTCTAAGAGTGCATTGTTCAAATAATTGTTCAAATAAAGCGGTGTTCGTTCTGCAGTAAAGGGAGAACCTCGAGCTGAGCCATGGGTCCAGATGGCTCCTTATAAAAGAAATGGAAGACAAAGACACATTGTTTGTTACTGTTCTTTAGGTTATTATCCTGAGTGGATTTGATGTAATGCTGGTTAGATGGGAGGGAGGTGGGAGATACAGGATATATTTCACTTTCAGCCGTGTATGCGGTGCTGGTACCTTTTCTAGCAAGCTTGTGCATATAGTGCCCGTCTTGATAGCTGTGCATAGTTGTCTTGAATATCATCTTTTCCCTCATCAGAAACAAGCTGCTTGCTCTGAAAAACTTATGCCTTATGTAAGCTACATGACTCCTCCCCGAATTCCTGCAGCATCAGCGGAATCAATGTGGGGAACACGCTGTAATGTTATGCTCTAGGTGTATTCATGTGGCTGTTGGATAAAATTCTTTTTGACAGAGGAAAATCCTGGCCAGACAGCTTAAGATGAGGGAACACACTAATGAAACAGCAAACGCTGTTTTGGGAGGAGGCTTGGGAGTTTTAGCAATTCCCCTGCTATACCTTGCAGACTTGTTTTTATTAAAATACTGTATATAAGCATTCTGCTGGAGTAAAGCAGTTTAATTTGAAGAAATCTCCTGGCTGTTAGACATGACTAATTAATACTGAAACTTTTTAGCTGTTTCGAGTGAGTGGAAAGGCCAGTGAATGTTAAAGAAATGGGCATTCTCTGCATTGGCAGTCTGTCCTTATTTACCATTTTTCACTGATCACTGAAGCAGTTCTCCACAGCTCAAGACAGATCAAGGCATAACCCTTCCTAGCCATCCCTCTTCTGTTTGGTCTCCTTAGACTGTTTGTAAAATGTATACAGATATGTTACTCAATATTGAATAAAATTCTTGAGGTGAACCATATCACAACAATTAATAGAATGATATCAAAGAAAGAAAAAAAAAACCAACCCCAAACTAGAAGTAAATGTGGTTAGGAAGGGGGCAAGCGCTGGAAAGAAGGCAAGCATTCAGAAATGTGAGGAAGGGAGGAGGAACAGATTAAAAGGAGCATGCAGAAGTCAGGGAGCCTAAGTATAGCTATGATAAATCCTCTGAATCCCAAATAATCACTACTGCTCCATTTTAGAAATTTCCCTGACGTACAAACAGAAGTTCCGCAAAGATCTTCTCCCTTCCTATGAATAGCACTGAGTCCATCCGCATACTGTTGCGCCGGGCAGTGATGTATTTCTGACGCCACTAGCAGGGGTCACGGCGACGAAGGTGTGCGGCTGAGATGCTGATGATAACCGAGACCGTTTTATGTCTATTTTTCCACGACTGCTGATTATGCAGTTCTCTGCTCTGGAGGGTGTTGGGCTTTAGCCCAGCTGCATAGTTTGCTTGTGGGAATAAAAATGACTACTAAACCTTGTAAATGGCTTAGCTGCAGCCAGCAGTCGGCTGATGCAGGGCAGTTGGGCAGTGCAGTCATTGACATTGGAGCACTCTCTATTAGGACGCTGTTTGTTAGAGCCTCTTCAACTTCATGTGGGTTGTGCTCCCGTTTGGAATCCAGTTGTGAGACAATGCTATCTACCGGTTTGAAGCAGTTAATACCACGATTTGTCAGAGGTTTTAATAAATTTTTTCAGAAGCTTAACCTATTAATTTAACATCAAAGGGTGTGTTAATAACAAGAAAGGAAGACCAAAATAAATGCTTTTAACAGTAATGGCAGCTGATGTTCCTGTTTATTTAGTAGTAACAAAGGCAGATCACCCCAACAAATTGAAAGCTCTAATTATGAGATCTTATCAGAATAATGTGCCATTTATCTGAGTTCATACTGCCAATGGAAAGTGAATAGGTTTTTTTCTGTTTTTCATGAGACTGAAAAATTCAGGACACTTACTGCTTCCATACTGCCTTGCAATCTTCTGGGTGTCTGATAAGCCCGAACCTTGCCAAGAGGCAGCTATTGCTCTGTAATCTGCAATTTCCTATTTCTGGTTAGTTATCTGATCTGTGAGTTATTTTTTTCCAGACTAGAATGAAAGCTTTTCACAGTGGGTAGTTTTGATAATTGTTTTTAGAGGCTGTGACTTTGTGCCAAATGTGTTAGCAAAAGGAATATTGTCATTTCCCCCTCCCCCCCCAAGTTATTAATATGGAGGGATGTTCTTGTATCCTACACAACAATCCTGTATTCTAGACTCATATTGAAATGGACTCTGACATGGAAATAAAAACATGAGTGGTGAATGATCCCCGTCCTGTTAAAAAACAGGGCTTCTTCTGTAACCTTAGAAAAAGTCTTTATTCTTTTCCTTACTTTCCCCGTCTGCGTAAGTCTACTTCCCTGCAGGCTAGTTGTGTGAAACTTGATTCACCAAGTGAAAAGTGCTTTCTTTTCCCAAATGATCTCAAAATGAAAGTAGAAATTATTTTATTATGTCTATTTATTAAAACGTTTGGCTCCAGAATTTAAAGAATTATTTTGTATCTTCTTAATCATTGTTTGGCAGAATTGAACTTGCCTGTTAAAATGCTAATTTGGCTCCAGCTAAATAAAATTCTTCAGTGGCATCCCAGTAAAGCAGATACTACAGTTCAGTCCCAGTTTAGGAGAGCTTTAAGCATGAACTTAAAGTCTTTGGCAAATCCTTTCCATTGATGTTTAATCAGAGAGCTGTGCTGAAATGGGTTTACTGTGACACATCATTTTAAATAGTAGAAATCTTTCAAAAGAACATAAAGAGCTGATTTTGTTCCCTTTCAAGTCTATGCAAGTTTTGTTGATGTTTTGATGATGCAGGATCAAAACTTTCCATGTGAATTCCCCTAATAATGTCTAGTAGTGTATAATAGTGATGACACTGCTTTCATCATTGTTTTCTTTAAACATCAACTGCATTAATCTCTGTAAGATTTGTGTGGTATTATGTAGTCTATATTATTACAGAAATCCTGCTGGTTTTTAGAGGAAAGTTTTCTCTTGCTTACTATTTTATATGTATTTATGTAAATACACAGACATGTACATTTTTTGCAGGTATTATTGACAGCACACAGGTGGAACAGAGGCAGGTTGTAGCTGTGACTGGTGATGGAACCAACGATGGACCAGCACTTAAAAAGGCTGATGTTGGCTTTGCAATGGTATAATCTTGAGCGTATTTCCTGATGTTTGTGTCATTATAAATATGCTGTAAGAGGTCTTCCATTGATTAAGTGTTGAGGAAGTTGCGTAGTTATGACTTAGTGAAGCAATATATCGGAAGGGACAAGTTACGTTGCTTTAGGATCCTTTAATCTACTATGTTAGATTCACTGGTATTGCTTGTTTTGATACTTTTTCGATGTTTTGTCTAAGGTAATTATTTGCTATATGCGGAATTTTGTGCCAGTACAGAAAGATGATCTCTTTGTTCTTCACAACAATAAAGCACTATTTTGCTTTGGTAAAACCCATCACAAATTGTAAAGTTGTCTTCCGACTCTGAAGACATTAATATACTAGACTACGTATTACGATATGTAATTCTAATTTTTGTTAGCAATTCTGTTCATGTATATTAATAAGATATCATCAGTGATAAAAATAACTCAGAAGATTGGTAGTCATTAGGCTGATAATTTAAAACACTCGAAACGATCATCACGTGAGTTCCACTGCTCTCTCTCAATTCCCTTTTCTATATCCTTATTCACTTTCAAAAATAGGCGAAATTAGCTAACTTCCTAGCAAATACAAAATGCAGAATATACTCAGCAGTCACTGTTTCTATGCTGGGGAGTCTCTGTGTAAGTGTGGACGTCGAATGAGTATGAGGATTGGTATTGTAACTGGCTCTGTACTTTCTGGTAGGTAACTATATTCACAATTAATTTTTTCCAGGGTATTGCTGGAACAGATGTTGCAAAAGAAGCCTCAGACATCATCCTAACAGATGACAATTTCAGTAGCATTGTGAAGGCCGTAATGTGGGGACGTAATGTCTATGATAGTATCTCCAAATTCCTGCAGTTCCAGCTCACTGTTAACATCGTGGCTGTGATTGTGGCTTTCACTGGAGCCTGCATTACCCAGGTAAGGTTAACTTCAGGTGTTGCTTCAAGCATGGGGCCAAATCCTACCAAGCTACATTTGCTTTTAAGTAGTGGTGGCTTTCATTTGATTCTTACTCATGCAACAGAAAGTACGCTTTCTGAAATTCTTCTGAGCATTAGGAGTGTATTTAGGATCAAGCTGCTAAATGTTAAATAGCTGTTGACATAAGGAAGTGTACTAATCCATCTTCTCCTGGAAGAAAATTGCTTTTAGGAGCTGTGAATTTTTGTGCTGCCTGCATACAGCTCCCTGTTTTTGATTACACATTCTTGTCATGATGGAGCCTGTGATGATAGGACAGAAAATGTCGGGGATTGGGAGAAGGAAGAGGTTATGGGACTTCACCTTTTCCTCTCATAACATTTCACTATTAAATATATATTTCTTGATGGCTTATGGAATGGGATTATTATTCTCAATAAAGCAGTACTGACACACAGAAGTAATCCTAGCAGGGAAGTTTTTTGACTGATAAAACTATTTTGTTGCTTTTAGGCAATTCCTTTTAATTTCAGGTGCAAATAACAAGCCAATTAAATGACACATACATTTGGGCTTTCATCTGTTTTTCTCCCTCTGTGTTAATCCCGCATTGCAATACTGGTGTACATGTGACATGGCTAGGTCTTTTACAAAAAGCGTATGTGAAAGCAAACCATGTTTTTTTTCCCTTCAAATTACTACTTTTTGATAATAAGATTAAGCTTTCTTTTCCCTGGAAAGAAAACAGAATGTATTTAGTACAGTATGAGGTTTTTGTCCTTTGTTAGAAAATAGCAAAACATGCAGTTTTCAGTCACTCCCTAAAATAATGTATATTTGAGATGCTGCAGACGGGTGCTGTTACAAAATGCCTCCTTTGATTGAGACACACTATGGGAAAGCTGATGCTTCCTTGTCTTGTGCATCATACAGCTGCGCATACCTGGTTCAGCAGGTAAATTTCACCTCACGCACACCTGAGCAAAACAATGAATAAGTCATTAGCTCTGCTCCAGGGTAAACTTACATTGTCATCATGGAATTGATACTTGAAACCAGAAACCCAGGTACCTTTCCAAAACCGTGACATCAAACTTCTCCTAAGCCTTGACTGACATTTAGAGGCCTTTTCTGTGCTGCACATGAGGAGTCTGCAAGGTCCCAACTTCTGCTAGCACCGTCCAACAGCTGGGTAGATGCAACTGTCAGCATTTAGCTGCTCTGAGCTCCGTCAGCGTAAGGCTGGTACCAAGGCTGGGATTCTCAGGGAAATCAGAAATGGCTGGTTTGGAAGCCAGCAGAAGTCATCTCAACAAATGAAATAACTATTTTATTCTGTACAAAGGAAGCACAGAAACTTGTTTTCTGAGAGGTAAAAATTGCAAGCTGCTAAGTGGTAGCTCCCTACCGCACTGCCTCAGGTCTCGACAGTGCCTCGTTGTCACAGTTGAGCCTGTGCTATAGGACAAAATTACTGATGCTGAGCCAGAAGTTGGGTAACTGTTCCTTTTCCCTTGGCAAATATTTCCAAGTATATTGAGAAAATGTGTAGCTGTAAAGTGATTGTTGTTGGTAACAGAAGGTATGTGAATAAGGACTAAGAGCCTGGAAGATCAGTTCTCCTGGATTTTTATCAGCGGTCCAAAACCATCTAGAAAAAAGTGCTAACAGCTACATGGTAAGAATACTATAATTGGAATGGAGGCGAGTGCTTCCTTTTAAGATCCTGTTTTATAGACACTCAGTCCCTGCCTACTAACATTTCCTTAAGGTGGGGTTTTTTTGTTAGTGTCCAGCATTTTTTCAATGGCTTTGTGAAAGGGTGAAGGGAAATATATTCTATTTGTTTAACTAAGGAATTTCTATTTTATTCTTGAAGAGGTTAAACATTACTGAAACAGTGCAAAGACTATTTCAAATCAAGTCTTAAGTGCATGTGTAGTATCAGTGGGAGCACATTGCCCTGTCTAATTCCAGAGTTTTCTTCATCCTTTGAATCATTCCACTGGCTTCTGAAAGGGTTTGTATCAGTCACAGTGCACTGACATTGTCCCCATGGTTTGTAAGACCATCACTGAGCCTGTCAAGTCTGTTCGCCCCTTTTACAGGTTTTTACGTACACCTCCTAGAATTCCTGTATTTCTGTCCCAATGGATTCTTAAGCAGTTCCTTAATTTGGCAGTAAAAACACAAATCCAAAGGAAGAGGTCTGAAAGGAGCTCAAATTGAAATTGTGGCAAAAAGGCAGCGGTTCTTTCCATTGTAGCTCTGTTTACGCTCAACAGCCTGACTGCTGGTAATCTCAAGTAGCTCTCAGTTCTCTCATTCAAGAAAGATCTTGCCTTACGAATGAACATTATTATGTTAGGCTTTGACTCAAAGACTCTAGCCAGCAAAGGGGCATTATGTTTATTTGGCTCATAAGCTTTACTCAAAACTACACTTGAGAACATACTGTACCCTCTGGTTGCTATGAAAATAGCTCTAACACAAAATGCATGAATATACCAAAAAATCTTGCGTGCAGCAGGCTGGGTGCGCGTACATAAATCTAAGTCTGCAAAACTGTACACAGGCCTTAATTTACTATTTTGACTGAAACATTTAAGTTGTTAACAAACAAATGAAGCTAAAACCCATAGTTTCCAAAAGGCATTACAGCTTTCTGTGAGCTTCAAATGAAGGTAAAGAGGGTCCACGTTGGACTGAATTTTACTTTGCTTTTAGGTAGCTGGTTTGGCTTTCTTTGACACGCAGAATATAATTTTAGTCCACAGTTAATATTCAGGTTAATGAATGTTGCACATGATACCCTTTTAGTGATATTTCATCAAATCTAGAATGAGAAGAATTCTACGTAGGTAGCAACATTTCTTTCATGCTTCTTAATGTCACCTCTCAATAAATCTGTTCTGCAATTCATAACCAGCATACTGGGATGCTTTGAGTATGAAGCTTCTTTTACTCTTTATTCTTCTTGGTATTGGTACTGTTTGTGCTTAAAGGAAGTAAAAAGATATAAAATCTTTGTTCTGACTAATTTCTTTTGACACCTGGCTTGTGCTTTGTAACTAAATAGACTTAATTTTATTCAGTCTTGATCCCACGGTTGCATCAGTGTGCACGTAAATGTGTGTTATGTGGTCGTATCACTACAGGACTCCTAGTGAAACCACAGCAACTCTGTATTAATGAGAGGATCCAACTGTGTGAGTACTATTAGGAGTGAAACTAGACCTCCAAGGAGCACCCAGAGAATGCAGTGCCAAGTAGGAGATGATCTGTTTGGTCCAGAGCACCTTAGGAATGCCATGGAGAGGCTTAAGAATAAATATTAGGTAGAACCTGTGACCATTAGTGGTCATTTTAAGAATTTGCTGCTTTATTTCTCAAATACATAAATAAAATCAGTGTCCTTGCCAATTCCACTTCAAGGAAATACTGTTTGGCTTAATTCTGTTAATGTTAAGCAAATATTATTTTAATATTTATGTACCCAACGCCTGCTTCAGCAAGGTGCCGCTGTTAGAGCAACTATCTACTATAGCTACTATTTCTATTTTGTTCTGGTTTGCTGTTTCAGTAGATGTTTAACTACAGGTACAAAGTGTATGGAGTAACTACATGCTACTCTGATGTTATACAAGGATTATAAAGGAGTAACAGTGGGCTATTAAAGAAGTTATGCAGACAAAATGGGACCAATGCAAATGGTCGTTTGGTATTCTCTGTCTTTGGTCCCAGCACGGAGTCACGTTACGGTGACAGAAATGATATTCTAAGCAGCACAGGAATTACAGATAGAGCATCACGTGTTGGCAAACTCAGCGTGGCTGCTGCCAAAACTAAGCTGCCCCTCACAGGGTTCTAACTTACACTGGGCCCTGTTTCACTTCACAACAGCTCAATGTATAAGCCAAGAGTTCTGAATGTTCAACTAATAATAAGCCAACAGTTCTGCATTTTCAACTAATAATGAACTTCCATGTTGTGTTTCTGTAATTAAGTAAAGCACTCTGAGATCTAGGTTGTACAAGAAAACCAAGCTTAAAGAAGTCTCTGATTAAAACTGAATTAGGATGACTCGGTCTATGGCTGCATAGGTGCTCTTAATTTTGTGTCCAGTGTGTGCATAGCACCCACCGATGAGCTCCCAACTGTTACCTCTGGAAGTCCCATGTCAGTGCAGTTTGTGTGGCACAATGCAGCTGAGCTGTATTAATTCACCTTAGCTTTCAATTAGTCTAATTTATTTACCTCTTGCTTCCTTCTCTCTGTGTTGCCCAGTGCATACTTCTAAAATGATGAGGGTGTGGTGATTTTGACTAGTTTGCATATCATTTTCCTTTATGTTTAGCAACCATTACCTCAGGTTAAACCAATGTTTTCTTTTTCCAGTGGATTTATGAGCTATAAACTCTTACATTCTGACTCCATTCTCTGAGTAACATTTTTGCAGAGCCCTTGATAGACTCAGTGATGGTTCTTCTTTGGAGCTCTGCCTATGATTACTGTGAATTTTGTACTTCAAATGAGTCATTGCTCCACATCTCTAGGTATCATATAGAGTTCCATACATCCCTTACAAAGCCAGAAGGTTCATTCTATTTCCCATCCCCAATGTATACACAGTACTAAGAAAATATTAGGTGTTTATGTTTGGAACTGTTAAAAATAAACTGGGTATGTACAAAATAAGATTTTAAAGTGTGGTTCAGTCAAGTGGTAACAGTTTTTTACTGGAACTATAAAGCTATCAGGTTTGTCTGTGCCAAATTTTGTCTCCCAACTGTTGAGGCAATGTAACCATTCAAAAAGGTTGTGTTAAAGGAAGACAAAGACTGTGTTTTAACATTTTACATTCAAATTATTATTCTTGTACTTTGAGGAAGACTTAATGTTTTAGCAAACATTAGGAATGGAAAACAGTGACATTATGTTTGGAAAATTAAATGTTAGTTAAAAAGCACTGTAGCAATGAACTACCGCATGAATCACTTACTGTTTTTACAGACCTTATTCAAAAAATGAGGATGATCTATACTTACATGTATAAGGTGGTAATTTACATGGTTATAATGTTTTACTGAAGACCTGTATTTGGCAAATCCTAAAATAATAGCATTGGCAAATTTGAAAAAGCTATAATATAAAATCAAAGTCTGTACTGTTTAGCTTTGTTTTGGGAAGGCTTAGAGGCATGGAAGAAGAAATGAGGATGCCCCTTCCATACTTCCATACAATTAGTAGACAGAATGATCTAGCAGCAGCAGCAAGGGCTAACATTTTTTTGCATTAATGTATATAAAGTTAACCTACCAGAAATGCTTTTTTTTATGAATCTGTGCATGTGTTCTGTGACAAGTGGGAGTAAAGAGATGAGGGTGAAAATACCTTTTTATTCCCTTACAGCTTGTCATCTAAATCAAAAGTAACAAGCTCTAAAATTTGTGAGGCTCGGCATGTCACAAAAGATTTGTAGTTTATTTCCAGCCTTTGGTGATTTGTACTTCTAAGTGTTTCCAAAATGAAGTGTAACATCACTTGATTTAAGGGACATTTTCCTTTTACCTCTAGGCCAATGCTAACCTATTCCAAGGTCAAGTGGAAAGGAATTTGACAAATAAGTGGTGATTTTGAGTAGTTTGCACTTCGAACAGCTTTCATCCACAAGTTTTCAGAAAGTGAATTAAGAATTATTAGCTAGTCATTTAGTGGCTAAAATGCAGTGAAAAGAACATTGAATTTGCATCCCACTCGCATAAGTGACTAAAATCTGTAATGGAAGACTAAGCTCCTTGGCTGATACGTATTTTCCTCTCTTTCCACCAACTAATCAGAAATCAGATAGAGTTGCAGTGGAAATTTTCATTCCACCGCCTGCCCAGGCTAATGTGTATTTAATGTTTTGGCTTCAGCTTAGAATGAGCTTTCACACTCGACTGAACAGTGTAGCACTGCCAATAATAGATAATTATTAGAGGCACCATAGCCACCCAAGGTGATTGGCAGTGTGAAATGGTGAGAACCTGTTGTTGCCAAAACTGATGACTGCCAATTATAGTTGTGTGATTTAGAGACTGAAAGAATCCCACTTTTTGTTATGCTGGGAATATGTCAGGCTCTAATAGACACCTGAATATTTGACTCTGTTTCTTAAGTGTAGCAGGCAAATTCACTTTTATTGACATAAAAGTCAGGGCATGAAGCAGAAATTCAGCTATTATAACATCTCAAGTGAAAATACGACATGGAAAATTCTTCGGTAGAAAACATGTTTTACTTTTTCTCCATATACTGCATCTGTGTCTAGGGTCTCTGAGCCCTAGCAACAAACTGCTTTTAGTACAAGTACTCTCCTTGTTTGAGCCATTAGTATTAGTAAAAATAAACGAGGTCTCAGTTTGGAACAAAGTTAATCCTGATTGCTTTTCAGTTTTTAGCCACACCTCTAAAGACAGAGACGTTTCCCCTTTCTGTAGCTGTATGTCCAACGAGTGAGCTGACGTCTCCAGATAAGCCCAGTTAATGCAACCCACAACCAAGAGGTCAAGAATCTATTAATGCAAAGCTTCCTCTCTTCCCTGATAGAGCCAGCCTGTAAGACTTAGAAACAGTAGGTTGCCTTTCTCTATCCATTTGAGTAAGCCAAAAATGAATATTTTTTATAAATAAAATATATTAAAATCTGTGTAAATGGAAGGGTGTTAAAAATATGTTTTCAAGAGGAAATAATATTTTATCTCAAGGGAGACCTGGAATATAAATCAAATCCACAAGACACCAAACGGCTTACCCTTGTTCTCCATATGTCCTTGAGCTACTGAATGGATATTGGCCCTCAGTATTTGGTAATATTTCATTAAAAGTGAACATTTAACCCTTTGAAGAAAAGGGCAGAGTTCATAAGGTGTTTTTATTAGTTTTGATTTGGCTTGTATGCTGTTCCATAAATTTCTTTGCTTCACTACTGCACCATCATGGTAATGTAATGCATAAAAATACGATCTGATATTCTAACTTTCACACTTTAGATCAACTTCCTTGCAAAATCTATCATACTGATACCGTACTACTTTGGACATTCTGTTGTCCTAACAAACACCATCTCTTTTAAACAGGAAGCAGACCTTACTAATGCTGCCCATTTTGTATTCAGTCTAAAGGGATGGGAGGTCATTAGATAACAAAAAAAGAACCTACTTCATATTTCCTGATCCAGCTCCTTGAAACAATTTTATCTATCAATCATTGGAGCTGCCCCAAGGAATTACAAAGCAAAACTTTATAATAGTCATGCACAGTTCTCCTGAGGTCTGTGTTAGTTTGCTTTATTTATTTACCTTTTTTAAAAAAGAACCCAAACAACCCATGATCTAAAGTCCTCTATAATGTGACCATAGACTCTTTCTTGAATTAAGTGAGGAAAGAGCTCCTTCTAGCGGTAGGTGATATGCTTCAGAAAATAAATACTTCATCCTGAAAAGTTGTAATGTTTCGGGTTTTTTCTTTCCAGTTGCGCAGTTTCAAATGTACTATCCTGTTACACAGGAAAATAATGAAGATTTTCTTACTTTTGCACATTTGATATAGTTTAATTGGTCTCATAGTGATTTTTTAATTCAAATAGGCATTTTTTTCATCACTGCTGTTTTTAAAAGGTCTTATTTAATAAGATGTATTAAAATGTCTCAGTAATTATTTAATAAATATTGAATCATTTCAAGCTGTTTCTGAAAAAAACAGTTAAGTAGGTAAGAGTAAAAGGAAACATTACTTTTTAAATTATTTCAGTATCATTTTTCTTCCAGGAAAGAAACTCCCGCTTTTGTTACCTAGTTAACAAAATTCAGCTGAAAATTCAAGCACGATGCATAAAGGGACAGAGAGAAAATTGTAAAACGTATTATAAAGTGTTAATGTTATGCTTTAGAAGAATTGTGAGATTGTAAATATAACTCATTTAAATGTCTGGAGAGAAATAATTTATCTTTGCTCAGATCACTGTGTCTTCTGTGATTCTGGCCTCGCATAAGAAGTACAAGAAAGACCAGACCAAAGGTCCGTGTATTTCAGTATCCTGTCTCCGGCACTGCTTGCAGTCACACAGGAAGAAATGAAATCACGGTAAATGACCTGACAACAATTATATTTCTTGGAAGTATGTAACTTTTGACTTTGTCTCCACAGGACTCTCCTCTAAAAGCTGTACAGATGTTGTGGGTCAATCTAATTATGGACACCTTTGCCTCGCTTGCTTTGGCCACCGAACCGCCAACAGAGGCTCTGTTGCTCAGAAAGCCATACGGCAGGAACAAACCTCTTATATCCCGGACCATGATGAAGAACATTCTGGGCCATGCTGTTTATCAGCTTACTCTCATATTTACACTTCTTTTTGTCGGTAAGAAAGTTTATTAAGCTTATTGCTTAGTTGAGAAGTATCTTGTAGCCTGACACGTCAGAATGCTTTAAATGTAACCACTGAATGCACATTTATGAAGTGGGTCATAGGTAAGCAGCTAGCAGGACCGAGCTGTTTAATGGGATCAGAAACAGTAGGGGAAGCAAAATGGATGCAATAGAGGGATTTTGTCACCTTTCTGATGTTGTTTGCACAGGGAAGAGCCTGAGTGAGCTTTCTTGCCTCCTAACAAAATGCAGGTTTGGGCTTTGGCAAAAGTTGCTAAAACGTAGCATAGAAGGTTACATTTTAATCAGAGTGTCTATTCTGCAGCTTCTATACTAAAATTTCATTTTGAGACTTGTCATCTTTAGGCATCTAACAACAAATTAAAAAAAAACCCAAAACAACAGAAATAAAATCTGTTTTACCAATATCTGGAGAAGCTGTAATCGAGAGCAAAATGTTTGCCATAGTCAAGAAATAATACTGATCTTAAGTAGTCTAGATAAGCAAGTAATCAGTATTAAGGGATAGAAATAACACTCTGTTTTGACATTTAATATCTAGAATGGATATTAAAAGGGGAAAAAAAAACCCTAATTTGTTAGATTACTGGACTCTTCTTCAGGCCTTGCTAGCAACGGATGCTTTTTATAGGTTGTATTTTGGAGAGGGGAGGGAAGGAGGAGGAATGTTTCTTGCTGCGGGCAGTAGTAGGGGCTAATAATAGGTTCTCTTGCTCCACAGTAATAAGTGAACTTGCTCAAAGGACTGATAATTTTATCAGTTGGGTATTGTCTTCTTGTCACTATGTCATCACTGTTAAATTACATGTGTTGTCTTTCAGATTTTTTCTTTATATACAGACTTCCATGTAAGCTGTAAATGTAAATTTATGATTCTTAGTTTGTTGAACTCCGTTGTGAAAGTCTTGCTCCACCTTACCAACAACTGGCTCCTTATTTGGAAAGCTCAAAGGAGGTGATGCTCTGTTTACACTGGAGCTGTTTAAACCACAATAATTGCCAGGTTTTGAAGAGAGATGGTCTGTAATACTATTAGGCTTAGAGTGTATTTTGAGACTGTCCAGTGAGTCTAAGGAAACTGTAGTTTCAGATTCTCTAAAACAGGTGTAGAAGGTCATGGTAATTCATGTGATATGAATCTTGGAACGAGAACTTCTGTGAACTTTATGGGGAGTTTTAATGGCTTTTTGATGAGTTTTCTGGTTTAAAATACTTCATACTGAGCCCGAATGAAAAGCAAACCGGGCTTTTTCACCCTATTCTAATTACTTCTTTCTGTCTCTGGAAAACCTATGCATACTTGGAAGGATTTTCTGATAAGCCCAGGAAATAGTCTTTTCCTTCCTAAACTCCACGAGGCCCAGCTTTGCAGTGAGATGATGTTCTAAACTCAGTGTTTCGATAAGTAAATTCCAAATTAATGAGAATTATTTATATTTTAATGAACTAAGACTTCATTTTTTTTGCAGTAGGTTTCTGTAGAAACTAGTACATCAAGGTTTTCTATTTTTTCTATGATGTGGCAATAAATATATTGCATCTGAGCATAGAGTAATGCCTTTGAAGCATAAGGCGTATCAGAAACCCAGAAGTCACTCTCTAGTTCTGTGAAACAGTAGTATAAAAAAAAAATCTTAACCTCAGCAGTTAGTCATAATAAACTTAAAGTGCTATAATGCCTTTTGGAACATGTTTGGAAATAAAAATTAGCTAAAGGCTTAACCACTGCCATTCAACAATAGCAGCATCTTCTGCTTTGCCAATTAAGTGATGGAATGCAATAATAGAGACGTACAGACAGGTACTCTCAGTGAGAAAAGCATTATTCATATATTTGTGTTTTGTATGTATTGAATGAAAGCAAATAGATGTAATGTGTGTGTATATATGTGTGTGCATGCACGTATATGTATCTATAAAAGATAAAGTGATGACATCTGCTTTCATTATTTTTTTTCCTTTAGTGTTGATATATAGTCAGGGGAATATTTTCCAGTACTTAGTTCTCTTTGGAGATGTGCAATCGTCTTAAAAATCTCTGCTGTCTCACATTCTAAGTTTCGTGGCCTCATATTGCATTCCTGATATATTTGAGATATCATAATCTACTTTCTGTCAAAAGACCGCAAGCCAAATTCTTTCTTTGGCAACATCCTCGTTATTCCCAGTGACTTGAACGTGAACTGCTGAAATATCCCAAGGCAAAAAACCACTCACTGTTAACTTAGCTGATGGAATTAATGACCTCAGGAGAAAACCTGAGTAAACCCTTCTCCTTTTTTCAGAAAGTTTTAATTTGCATTTGTTAACAAAACACTGGTTATGAAAATGAGTAGTACTGTGATAGTCTTTACTCTTATTTCATTCATTGTTTACACTTTTATGTGAATGCCCCATCCTTACTTACAATGCCTCTTCCAATAACTGTATGTTATCTGTAAACTTTGTGAATAAGACAGTGGATGAAAAATTGGACAAGAAAGACGTGGACCTCTTGGAGCAGGTCAAGAGGAGGAGCAACAAAACCGATCAGAGAGTAGGAACTGCTCTCTTCTGAAGAAAGGCTGAGAGAGTTGGGGTTGGTCAGCCTGGAGAACTCTCTGGGGGGACCTTACTGCAGCCTTTCAATATAAAAAGAGGGCTTATAGGAAAGAGAGAGAGAGACTTTTTACCAAGGCCTGTAGTGACAGGACGAGGGGCAGCAGTTTTTAAACTGAAAGAGGGTAGCTTTGATTGGACAGAAGGACTCTCGTGTTACAATGACAGTGGTGAGACACAGGAACAAGTTGCCCAGAGAAACTGTGGATGCTCCATCATTGGAAGTGTCCAGGGTCAGGTTGGACGAGGCTTTGAGTAACATGACCCTACTGAAAGATGTCCTTGTCCATGCAGGGGGATTGGACTAGGTGACCTTTAAAGGTCCCTTCCAACCCAAATTATTCTATGATTATGTAAGAAAAGAGGTCCCTCAGGTGAAGGTACCTTTTCAAAGTTTATCTCATTTTTACAGTTACTCATCAGTTTGCTTCTTGCTTTTTTTATTGATCAGATCTAAAAGTGATAGTCAAATTATCAAAATAAAGAGCAGTGCCTGATGGTATGCTTTCAAAGCAGACTAGCAAGACTGAGCAAAACCAATTCTATTTTAGCTAGGAATGTCTGTGTTTTTTATCATTAATATCCTTGAATGCTTGTTAAGAGTTATGTCGTACTGGGTTAGCAAATGAATAAAAACTGCTGAAGAGCGGTTGCCCGTGTAGAAAATGGCAGACGTACTGTCAATGGTCTCAAGTGCTCAGTACATCAGAAAGAACTGACTTAGAATAATCACTGCTCGATTAGAGGAAAAGTACTACTGAAAACTATTTGCATACGTATACTAAGTTATTAGGTAAAAATCGTCGTTTGAGAATCTTCTTGCTCAGGAAGTTTGCATGTCTTTTGTACGCTGGTGATATAAATTCTGCCTATATTATAGTAAGTGCAGAAAGAAATCTGGTAAAGCAGAGCACAGGAGGCAATTAGCTGAAGCAAGCAGGGGAAGTATAAGTTTGACTAATATATTCTAGTGTAAACCTTTATTTTTTGTCTTATACCTAGGTGAGAAAATGTTTAAGATTGACAGTGGGAGGAATGCACCGCTTCACTCTCCTCCTTCAGAGCACTACACCATTATCTTCAATACCTTTGTCATGATGCAGCTTTTCAATGAAATCAACGCACGAAAAATCCACGGCGAAAGAAATGTCTTTGATGGCATCTTCAGAAATCCTATTTTTTGCACTATTGTACTGGGTACATTTGCTATTCAGGTAATGATTTGGGCAAAAATTAGTAACTATGAATCGGGAATTTACCTTCAGGGGTTTTTTTGAAATCTAAATGCTGTAGGAGGCACACTTAATAGTAAACCACCTGGTTTCACATATTTTCTCAGTCAATACAAGTGTCAATAATGGAAAATGTTACATAGCCATACTAATACAGCAGAAATTTTGATCATTAACACTAGACCAAATCTTAAATTAATCTGAAGGTGTACAATAATAACAGCCATCGTGATTTGTTGATATTGTAACTGGGCTTTTTTTAGAAGAAATTATTAAATAGTATACCAAACAATAGCAGCTAAGCATTTTACATTCATTTACTACTCCATGAATTGACAGATTGGCTTTCAAATAGCTAATGCTGCTCTGTTCTCCTGAGGTTAAATGCCACTGCCAAATGCTACTCAGTGTTTTTAGTAGTAATTCTTCGTGTCCATCTCGTGAGTTTGCTGTCCTAGTCATATTTGAACTTAATTACAGAAATACACACTTTTCCCAAACAGTTGTAATTTTTCTGCTGTAAAAACTCTTAATTCCTCATCCTGCTCCTGTATCCATCCATTTGCTGCATCTATCCTGTACTTGATTCCCTTTGATGTTACTTTTAGAAGTCTACTGCAGCCCTCACAGTTGCTTAGAGTTCAGCTATTTCTATCTTAACATTATTGTTCAATTCTGCAGTGACATCCTGGAAGCTATCAGTACTGGGACCTTTCTCATGGAAGGAGAAAGGAGGAGGATAGAGCTATTTAATCTGGGCTATAGTGGTTTGAAATGAGAAAGGGGAACCACTCAATAAACTAAGCATGTGAGAAAGGACACCAGTGACTGGTAGTAGAACTTGATAGTCATGATCTTTAACAGCTAGTTCAAAAACATGGGTTTACTACCATGAACATGCCTTTAGGAGAGGTCTGACAAATTCACAATTATCTCTAAATTTTTTTTTTTTAATCATGGATAATGTTTGAGGATGTTTTCTTAGTTCTAGGCATTACTCAGTTGTCTGGCTGAAGGAAAAGTGTCTTCTAGCTGCTTGCCACATTTCTGAATCAGCTGCTGATTTTACTCACTCTTCCCAGCTTTCCTAGCAGCTGAAATACTTAAGTGTACAGTTCAAAACACTAGGTTTCTGATAGTGAATCCAAAAGGACATTGTAGCATAAGAGTACTTAGGCTGTGACTCTTAAGTAAGGGCAAATGCACTGTAACTTTCCCTGCAATAGAGTACCCAATGTAACATGTGGACATTCAGCCATGGCAAATTTTTGAAAGTGAAAAGTTCAACTTGTATGTCAAAGATCAGGTAATTTTTCTTGGGACAGCAGAAGGTTAATCTTTCTATTGATTTTCCCCTTTGTTTATTATGTTGTGGAAATATAGCTTTGCATAACAGTGCTTGCTGGATGTGTAAGCTAAGCGTTTTATTCTAAAGAGAAAATGATTGTATCCAGGAGCTTGGATTGTATAGATGGATATGGAAGATTACAGAAGTGTTTTTATTTCATATTTAAAAATTTCTTAGTTCTTAGTATGCATTTACTACACTTCCTGTGAAATACAGACTAATTGGCTTTGATATTTTATCTGAGTGCAATATTTCCATTAATTATTAGTTAATTTAGTTTAGTTCTCCTCCAAAACCCTTCCGAAAAGAAAAAAGTCAGCATCAGTGGCCGTGTTTTCAACGTAAAAACTATGTAGACTATTACAATGCATTCTCAGTAAGGATCAGAAAGTGCTTCTCTGAGAGCTACGAGAGCTTGGGAAATAAAAGGTTAGTAGCCACTCCTGTCCTCAGACAAGTAATAGCTTTCTTTTATTAATTCCTTTCTCCACTTTAAGAATAAATAAGTAATTTTAACAGTGCAGGAAGATGGATTAAAATATGCCATACTTACCATATAGCATTTAGAAATTTCTCAGTGTGGAGTTGTAATTTCTTCCTTGTAATTTTAGCATCATATTCACAATTTTAGTTTTGCATCCTCCTTTTCCCTTACTCTCTCCAATTATTTTCCCACTTCCTATCAACTGCCTTCCATTTTCTGTCCCCTTCCTTTTTCCTGTGTATTTGCACGTCCCGTGGAGTGAGTTTGTGTTCATAGTTTGTGTTTATTCACTCACACAGGAAATCAAATGCTTTATGTATTAGTGTTATTTTGTATCTTAGACTGGACAAATTACTTTGAACTTCTGTTTTGCAGCCTTTGACATTTGTAAATCTCTGGCTTGTGATTTCGGGTCCCTGGTTTTGCAGCAGCACTACTTAGAAAAATTATCAATAATGGCTGATTTTCAGTTAGCAAAATCTTCTCACTTTAACCAGGCTTAGAAACTTGTTCAGATTCTTTGTGCGTTGATTGGTTATCTGCTGCAAGGTGTTTGGTTTTCCACTCTCTTTCTCCAGCAGGACTAGATTTTGGTAGATTTTCAGCCTATCCATAACAACACGTCTATAAGTGTACTATTAATTAGAGCGAAAAACCTCTCGTGCAATGGACATTCCAAAATAAACTACATCAAGATCTCCTCAGCTGAAAATGCTCAGAAGCTGGGAGGTACATGGGGACAGTCCTAGTTTCATTCTGCCTGGACACTCATATATGGCTGTTGTTAGATAGGAGGCTAAGGAAGCCTTAGTCTGAATGGGCATGGCTTTTTCTGACCTTTAATTCAAGGAGCATAAGTTTGTGTGGTTTGATTTTGAGAGAAGGAGATTCTGCAGCTTTTGAGGGATGGGTTCCAAAAATGTACTTCTGGCAGCTGGACTTAGTGCCACCTAAGAGTGTCAAATGACGTATTTGGAATATAAGATAGTATTTTGATTTTGGGTGCTCTTTAGATTCAGTCCACTAAACAATAGCTTCTTAATAATATGTTTGACTATTCTACTGGTAAAATATCTTGGAATCAAACCAGCAGAGTAGTAATATGTAGAAAGATAAAGTAAAATTTCAAGTAAAATATGACAGAAAGTTGTTGGGGGTTTTTTGTGGGGTTTGGGGTGGTTTAGGGGGGAGTGGGTATTTTTTGTTTTTTCCCCAGAAAATATTTGCCCCTGTTCTTCTCTGCTTTTCTTTGCAGATCGTAATTGTCCAGTTTGGAGGAAAACCATTTAGCTGTTCTCCCCTGCAGCTTGACCAGTGGATGTGGTGTATATTTATTGGATTAGGAGAACTTGTATGGGGTCAGGTAAGCATTCAGGAATATGCGGATTTCTTTCTTTTGTTTTTCTAAGCCAATCAAAGATCTGATATTGTTCATAATCCTATTATATTGTTGTTTCCTTGATCTCTCACAATTTCATATTTAGCACACATTGAAATACAGGATGTTCTCTAAGCACTTCAAGAATAGATAATAGTAGTAAGGATAATTTATCTCACCGTTCCATTTGATTTTTGTTAATTTTCATATCTTCTCTTTCCCTAAGCAGGGCATGCTATCACCAAGGTCATCTTCAGTTAGGCTTTTTCATGAAAGATGTTTGATTTATAACCTAGTCCTCTAGTCACAATAAAAGTGTAGTAATGGCAAATGGACGGTAACCTTCCCCGCAATAGAGTACCCAATGTGCGCGTTCAGCCATGGCAGATTTTTGAAAGTGAGAAGTTGTTCCAGTTCTGTGTCAACCCACTGATTCCTTGGCCGAAACAGCCATTCTCTCAATCCGGGGTAGCCTTGTTGCTGGCAAAGGACTAAGTCCAGTGCCTTTGATGTAAACCCACAGTGATCCTCCATCCACCTACTTTTGTGTGCGAAACATGGAGGAGAGGATAAAAGAAAGAGGGTATTTGCCTATAGCAGTTGCAAAAAAGTGCAGTTTAATTCGTGTGTCATTTTAAAATTCTGCTAGAACCTGTGTCATCATTAGCTAATACAGTTGTATATAGATGTAAAACCAAGTGTCAGTGAGGTAATTAAGTTATGTGATTATCTATCTGGAAGTAACATTACAGATACAATCAGTATTGTTAAATACTAAATTATTCTTTTATGTATAAACACATATTGCAAAGTTAATAATAATGTTCATTTTTTCGTCTTTGAATGTGTTATTAATGTCTTAAAGTTGATGCCACCTGACACAGTAAAAAAAATACGTGAAAAATATGAAGTTACATTTTGCCTCCCAGATGTAAAGCTGCATATAGATCAACTAGTTTGCCACTATGAAGAAGCAGGCAAGAAATTGCCAACTGCAATTGAATACTGAAATGGTATTGTAATGAATAGATGCTAGCTTTCAAAACTGATTATTTGTTCTTTATGGAAAAAACTAACTTTTTGGACAGTTGGGCCTCAGATTTTTTTAAGAAATAAGCTCAGAGTCATGGCAGTTTATAATGCATATGTTGCTGAAAACCACCATTATTAGATTGTTCTAATGTAATTAATACCTAAAGATGGGGTTTGATTTCTGACTGTGCAAGGAGAAAACCTAAAATCAACTTGATAATTCTTGGAAGGAAAAGTTTCATTTTCAACTGACTGGAAAATAGCAACTTTGGGAGGGGGGAAGAAGAGCAGGGAAAAAGAGAAAAATCTGAGCAGTTTTATTAAATCATTCAGCTGCGAAGAATTTCCCACAGCCTTTGATTAATGTACTATTTGGTTTCTAAATTTTGTTATACGTGGTTATTACATAACCACTGAAAACTAAGAATAATATCAGCATCTGTTTTCAATTTAAAGATGGGCATAGTTGCCCAAGCCTTATTGCAAGAACTTAACTGTTAAATTAAAAGTATTGGAATACCTCAACAATTTTATCACTGAAAAACTGCAATTTTACATAAAGCAAACACAGCTGAAAAAAAAATCTTTCTTTTGTGGTCAGTATTTAGTGACCAGGAAAGAAAAATACAAGTTAAGAAAATGCATTATTTGCATATTTATATGATACACAGTCTGTGGCAAGTCTTCTCTTCATGGAGCTCTACAGTAAGAGAGACTTCTTTTCTTTTAGAAGAGGTGCTTCTCTTTCTTCTCAGCCTTTTCTCTAATTCTAGTTCAGCACAAAACAAATTCGTTATCCCTTTCCTGCATCACAGTCTCCTGAACCTGCTGTTCTTCTGAACCACTAAAACAAATCAAGATCTTAAAGTTTGGATGTTAAAGTTGGCACTTCTAAAGGTCAATTAAGGTGTAATTTCTAGGAAGCCAATCTGAGATGCTTTGAGGGACAATTTTCTAACAGGTAATCCTCATCACTTCTGAAAACCAGGTCTTTCTAAAGTATTACATGTTACATTCCCAGAATTATTGATCACTTGAAAACTGTGATAGTTTTCCTGAGAATAATATTTAGTTCCTTAATCTACATCCGGTCTACTGAGTCTGCCATTACCTGAACTGGGCAGGTGTCTGCAGATATGGAAAACAAATGAACAAACAAAAAGATACGTAAACATCCGAAGAAAAGAATCAGAGTAAAATCTATCAGCCTGGGTGAGAGAGGTCACAAAGGAGGCGTATGTTCTGCCACACAGAATCACTACCAAATCCAGTTGTTTTCTCTGTGTACTGTCTTGCAAGTATCTCTTCGCCATCAGTTTTATCAGATACCAAACAATCTCAAGTAGCTTCTTTGTGTAGAGTGCTGGCATTATAGTATTTTGAAAGCTGGGAAGCTGAAGCAGTTTCAGTAAGTATTTAAATGACTAGCATTTACCCTGTCTTTTTTTCTCCTGTTCTGTCTTTGCTCATGTCATTCCCAATTCATTAATTTTCCAAGTTTACATCATGTTTTCAAACCGCAAAATGCATTTTAAAAAGGCTCTGTAGTAGTGTAGAAACTGGATTTTTTTGACGTTTCTTCATCTGTCTTTAAAAATAATGTCGTAAGAGTGGAGTTGTAGATCATGAAGTTCAAGGAGACCCTCAGCAAACCGGTTTATTTTCATCCTGAAAATATTTGGTACCTTTTCATATGTCTTCACTATATCCATTCCAGTTTTCTGAAACGGTGAGATACATCCTCACCAACTTTCCTGCAACTGCCTGATTCTATCTCCATCTTTCACACATTTGGGCTTCAGAGATGTGACTGCTCACTGCTGAAACAAAGACAAACAAAAAAGAAAATTGCAGCACTTTTTTGCTAAATGGGTCTAATAGTTAACTTTATAGGAGACCTTTATTTTTTTAAGTGTTCAATATGTTTCAGGTAATTTCTTGTTTAAATAGCCATCTGCTCATATTTTTATTCAAGCTGGCAAAAGAAATCAGAACAAAGGAAAAATGACTGCCCAAGAGGGTAACGCTGAAATGTCTTTAAAATAATTGTGTTGTAACATTGTGTAACTACAGTATTTGCAAATTTTTAAGATTATTAGACATCTCATGTATTAATGACTTCCAAGGACCACTTTGGTGAACCATATAATAAGAAGAGGGGCTGAGTTAATCAGAATTTATTAGTAATAAGGACACAGAGATAGCCCTGTAAGAAGTCAAAGAGGGAGCCAGTCAAACCCACACCTCTCAGAAACCTCTTTTTTGATAAATACTGAGAAAAGCATTTCAACTTGCCGAAACAAAGGGAAGCCGAACGCATGAACCAACATAGTGTGAGCTGGTTTATAAGCATGAGATGGAACTAGTTTTCAGCTGACATTAACATACATTAGATTATTAGCAGTCATTAGAGATACCCAAACTCTAATTGCACAAGTATCAGTCTTGCTAAGTTTTTTTTAAATCATTCCATTCAAATACTTACATCCTCTTTTAGTGTTTTGAGAAAGGTCAACATTTTTTTCTGCCTTAAACTTGCTCCATAGCTGTCTGTTGCCAGTGTGGTTTACCGATGCAAGTAATGCTGATTGATTATGCAGGAAACTAAGTATTTTTGGACTAAAATGGAGTTACTTAGATGTAAAGTACTATTATGAATGTGCTTATCTTAGTTTTTTTAAATGTTTATAGATCTCAGTAAAATACCAGTGTTCTTTTGCAATTAGCAGATTATTATAGTATCATTTTTGAATGAGGTTTATGTTTTCAGTACTTTTTTATAATTTTAGGTCATTGCAACCATCCCAACAAGTAGGCTAAAGTTTTTAAAGGAGGCAGGGAGGCTCACTGAGAAGGAGGAGGTCCCTGAAGAAGAACTCAATGAAGATGTTGAAGAAATTGATCATGCAGAGAGAGAACTTCGACGTGGACAAATTCTCTGGTTCAGAGGGCTCAACAGAATCCAAACCCAGGTATGCTAAAAATAAACACCCATATGATCTAGAAAAAAAATACATAATCTTTGATCAAGGCAAGATACTGTTATAAGGAAAGCCACAGAGAGTTTGTGTACCTGAATGATGGTACTTGTTCATTGCTTTGCTGTTTTCAAAGGAGGAACACGTGAAATAGTAAAATAGGTGAACTGAACAAAGTTGGGCGGGTTACAGCAGAAGAAATGAAGTGGAAGGATTATAAAATGGTGATATGCAAAAATAGGAATACTTTTTTTGAGACTACTGTGAATGGATTTTATTTTTCTACTTCAGTGATGACAGCGCATAAAACAGTGCTACTTGGAAAATGCTAGCTGTGACAATGGCTAGCAAAATGTCATGGATTTCTATAACATACTGGTTTATTTTGTCAGAAATAAATTGTTGCTGCCACTTTTGCGACAACAGGATCATTTTAATTGTTGAGTCTAAAGTACCATTTGATTTTTTAAAAAAAAATCTTTTCTGTTCTGGCACTACCATATGTATCATGATTAAAAGGAATTTATTTTCTTTCCTATTAGGTAATGAAAAATGTGGTCCTGGATTTATTTTTTAGTAGTAAGGACTTAAATATTGAAATGTGTGTGTTGGCTGCTATGGATGATAGATAGAAATATCTATCTTTTTATTTTAAAAAAAACCCTCAACTGTTGCTAAATACAACAATCCATCACATTTTTAATATACTAAATATTCGCAATGAATTATGGTGCTAAATATAGCATAGATTAGGATATCTAGTAAAATTTGTCCTGTATTGCTAAAAAAAATTATTTGAAGTACTTCACCTTTTTCATTGCAGTGAAGTAGCATGTTCTATAGCACTCTAGTGCTCTCTACTTGATCTTTCTAAGATCAAGTATTTGTGCCAGCTTGAAGAAGAGAGCAGCTCTGAAAGACAGTTATGTACTTGCCTTTTCAGATGTGTTTTACATGGCGATTACAAGAAAAAGGTGAATAATTACAAAAAATATTTTTTTCTTTAGAGAATCTTTTACAGAACATTTTTATCTCGGAATATTTTTATTTTTGTCCTCATTCAATATAAACAGTCCTTTCTCCCTATTTCCATCTACAAATCAATACATTTTTTCTGGAGAGATGCAGCCATGCATTTTAGAAAAAAACGCAGGAAAGCAGTTAACTGAAACTAGGACAGTCAGGTCTCTCTAGTGCATCCACAGAGCAAAAAAGAAAGAGGGTGGAAACTGGGTTTGGGTAAATTCCCAAGGTTCTGTGGTAAGTAATTAAATACGGATCTTCAGCTTTGGGGTTGTGTGTCTTGACTCCATTGGTTGAGTCGGGAGCACTCATCATTAGAGAAAATTCAAATTGTCACACAAGAAAGGTGACAAGCAGGTGCCCAGGTAATCGTGATCTTTCTGAAAAGATGACCTCTAAATGTGCATTCTTTTCTTCCTGATGGCTATAGGAGGAGTGTTGTCTGTTGGCATTTCTGTCAGGATGTCTTTCTGGTTGTGGTGAGTGTAAACAACTACAAGCACAAAAAAGCAAATTACATCCTTTCAGTTCTTTTTCTAGTCTGAGAGGTAGCTTTTAGTTCTTCTGCGTATCTTTGTCCACTTAATTCACAGATAAATTATTATTCTTTTATACTATTTAAACCAAAATGAACATTAATTATATTTCTTTGCTAACATCCATCTTAGTTTCCTTTCTGCTCTTAGTTGTAGAAATATCTTCGGTAGGATGCATCGTTTCTCTCCTGCCAAAAGGCCTCTGTGATTTATTTTTTTTTCTCATTTTGTTTATTCGGTGACTTTGGTTTTTACATCCATTTCACATCTGTGGAATGATAATGAAAAAAGGAAATGGGCCAACAGATTCAAAATGAGTTCCAAGGTGTCTACTGGAGAGTGATGAACTTAGATGCAGGTCAAATTAGATTCATTGTTGGATGGACCTTGAGTTGAGTGCATTTTGATGCGCTATGCGTTGTGGCCCATCCAAATGAATTCATACACTTGTACTACATTTCTCAGGAAGCCAGCTAAAGAAGAGTTGATGGAAGAAGATGAGGATGTCTGTAGCATCCTTGGGGAGCTGGAGGATTTGCGAGAATCCTCTGATGTCTAATGCACTTCTGGAGATACGGAAGAAGAAGGTAGAGCATCCCCTCACTTTATATACGTATGAGGATGACAGTAAGATCAGGAATAAACTCTAGACTCTCTCACAACTAGATTGATCATTCGGATCCTAACAAGACCAGTTTCCACTATCCTACGCTTGTGCTGTATATAAGATTACCTTTATTTTGGCTTATTTTCTATTGAGTCATTACTGGACAGAGCCACAGCATTCAACAGAAGCCTTCAGTCCTAAAACAGTTATAAAGACTCTATAGTAGGGTTTTTTTTTTCCAGATAAATGGCACATCTCCCTTGTAATGCACCCATAAAAACTCATCCAAACTGACAAAAACTTTGCAGTACTAAAGACACTTTTTTCTTTTTTTGCACCCTCTCTCAAAACAGAGGGTTCAAATGCAGACACCACAGAAAGGATTTGCACTATCGATTCTTCGTGCTGAAACATCATAGACATTACTATGAAGACATCCATGAATTTACTTTAAGGAAAGGTGTATGAAAAATGCACATAACCAAGCCAAAGAGACTGGCTATCTACTTCTGATCTTCTTTTTTGTCTACTTTTGTTCATTTAGGTATTTTGTTGTCTTAAATATACTGTAGGGCGTTTCTGAATGGATGCATGTTCTCCTTCTCTGGATAGAAGTGTTTCCTTATGGGACAGCTCTCTCAGAACACGATTAACATATGAAATTTCACAAATGACTCATCCTAGTTATGCAAGTTTCAGAAAGCTATAAAGGCAGTCTCAAATTGCATAAAAGCCAGGGCTTTTCAAGCTCTGGTAGTTTCCAGCAATTTTTTGAAGTCTTTGTTGCAGTTCTCACAAATCCAAAAAAAGGAATAGGAGTGGAGAGAAGACTGATCATACCATCTTGGCAGATCTGATAGCCTTTGGAGAGTTCAGCAAGTTGACCTTCAGGCAAAACTGTGTAATTTGAGTAACAACCGAAAATTGTTGCATCTTTTTTAATTGTATATTGAAAAGTTTCTCTAGTTACCTCACATTTTACTATGGAAAAATTGTGAAGTGTAGAGGTTTGAAAACTTTTCAAGCTAGATGTCAGATTTTTAAAACATTGGGCCTGATTTTCCTCTTCTGCTTCATTCATCCTTTAATTCAGTTTTCTTTGTCTGCTTAAGGTGGGAAATAACTGTCTAGAAATGTTTTGAGACTAAAAGCAAAAACTGAAAAATACACAAATGCCATATTAATTGCTACTGAAAAAAGATTATTCCTCTTCAGATACTAAAAAAATACGTAGAGGTGCTGTACTGCATTTTCTTTCCCTTCCTCTCCACGTTAAAACTTTTCTCTTGAACCAATGCAAACCCTATAGCAATGAAAGGCACTCCTGGCAAGTGGTCTTGAAGTTAAATAAAAAGCTAGAACCTCATTTTATTGCTTTCCATATAGCTTTTAATATAGCAAACACTGCAGTAGCCCAGTGTAAGTGGAATGGAAACTGCTTTATTTCATGCAGAAAAGTTTTTTGGGTTTTTTTGTTTGATTCATCGGGGTTTTTTGTTTTGTTTTAAATATTATCCTGGTTGGAGATTAGGTGAGTGAGATCTGGGTCTAGTTCACATCAATGACAACAGAAATGTTTGCTGAAAATCTGTTCTGTGCTAAACATCAGAAAAGTGTTTTTTCTGCCAGGACTATTCTGCTAGTACAAGATCCTTTTTTCTTTTTTTCTTTTTTTTTTTTTTTAACTACTCGTCACTGGTATTTTTATTAGCTGTGCGTACTTCAGAATTATGGATCTTCTGGAGTATAGAACACATAGAAAAATGAGAGGTGAAAAATTCCAACCTTACAAATGAGCTTCAAATGTAGGACAGTTATTTTTTTTTCTCTACCTGAAGGCTTGTTATCAAAACATGATTGCATCCTATACTTTGACGCAAACTTTTCATGATGTATGACTTACCATTTACTTTCTCCTTTTTAGCAACTTGAATTTTCTAAATAAATGCATTATTCTGTAATTTAAAAATTACATCTTAATTAAAAATGCATTATTTATTTCTATGAACTCTTTTTTCTTTGTTGTTTTGCTGGTTTTGGAAGATCAACTTTTGGGACAAAATATTCTCTTCTTTCTTGGCTTCAGGCAGAACACAGCCCTCTGTGTTCAGATTTTTAGATTCTGGAAAGGTTGTCATCCTCCCCTCCATGAATTATATCCATGAAGATCAGTAGTTACTTTCTTCAGGAGAACAAGTAAATTGCATGCCTGTAATTCTTGTTCTCTGGAGGAACTATTTAAATACACATCTTCCCTTTTCACTCTTATACCAAGGTCTTTCCTTTCAGTTTATTAGGAAGACATTTGTCCATCTAGCGATGCCTTTTGGCTTAGGATTTACCATCTGTCTTCCACGTCAATACACATTTCATGTTCTCAGTAAGAGTCCTTAAAATCTTTTTTTGAATGGTCTCTTTTGAAGAGTGCTCTGTCACCTATGTTAGATCATTAAAACCCAAGATCTGTATTTAATTCTACTTTTGTACAGTGAGCATTTCAGGTGAGTATTTAGTATGCCTTCATATGTAACCAGTGGTTGGAGCCATATGATTTTTCCTAGATGCCAATGTGACCCTTAGCTAACAATTCATTTGTACCCCTATTCCATATGCTAACTCATCTCATACTGTACTTTTTTACTGTGATATTTGTATTGGACGTGCAATTCAAAATAAGTCTGCTGCAGAGCTGTAAAATGTTGTGATGACTGCTTAATACTGTACATCTACTAGCGTGCACATTTAAATGGATGTTGTAAACAGGACTCAAACAGTGGGTCAGTGAACAAATCGGCTGTTTCATGTTTGTATAGTAAAAGTTCAGTGTGACAATTTTACAGCAGTAACCTTTGATCCCTTTTACAGCTGGCTGGGGTATGATTATTCCCATAAAAACATGTAGGAAAATAAACAATCGCAACCAAAGATAAGATTATGGGAGGGGATACATCCACACTATTAAAGATGAAGCCATATGAATTTTTTTATTCCCAAGACTGACCACAGCAGAAAATGTTAGCCAGTTAGTTTTTTTAACTTGGAAAATTTAGGAGGGCTTGCACCAAGATTTGTGCTGTTTTGATTGATAAATATATCAGTTTACTGCCTCCCAACTGCTTTCTAGGCTGCGTATCTTCAGAAATCTGGGTTGCAAGATACAAATCTGCTAACAGTGGGTTACTTCAAATAGGCAGTTGGTTGAATTCTTCTATTTGATGCTACTACTGCTGCTTTGTCATGTTGTGATTGTACTAATGTAACAAAGAGGACATTTCGGTGTGTAGGGATTTGTAGCATATATTTACTCCTTAATATTGTCTACTGCCAATCCCTGGCTTTACATTTGTACACAGAGCCTGCTTTTTTGTTGGGTTATATTCATGCCAAAGAACACCTTGAAATACTCAGCTCTATTTTTAACTCATCTTCTGTGGTGATGAGTAAAGCACTCATGAAGGTGTTCAGGACAGATATATCAAACGGTGCATATGCTAGATGTATAAAAAGAACAAGTAGAAAATTGTAATGTTAATTGCTGCAATAGTCAGTCCAGTTCTGCATCATTTTCTGTGTGATTTTAAGCGCGCTGTATACAGATAAAATATTAATCTTTTTAAATCTGCAGTTATGAAGACCAATATTTGTTATCACTATGCTTATTTTTATACAAACTTTCATTACAGAAAAAGTCAGATATAATATTGGAACGCTCTATTTTATCAAGCTAGTATACTGACAGCCCTGTTCTTGTAGACACAATGGAGTCATATTTTGGATATTTTTAAAGGTTATTTTGGTTTGGTTGGGTGTCATCCCCACACACACCCCAAATTCCAATGAAGCGACTGAATTTTCCTCCCTCTGGAAGAACACCTAGACAACAATTAAAAAGTAATTTTATTCTCAGTAGGAAAAAAGTGGAGATTAGTTATAGCAAGTATTCCAGTTTAATTCACTTTATTTACATATAAATAAAATGGTTTAAATTTTAAAGATTGTTATTTCAAAACTTCTAGTTGTTTAAACTGATGCAGCTCTACTGCCTCCTATAGAGCTGTTTCATTTTATCCAGGCAGAAAATCTGGATCATTTCATAACAAAAAACATTAAAAGGAACCCTTAAAAGTATTTATTTGAATTGAAGTAAAACTGTGTGCACGGTTGATTTATTGTTTTTTATTATTATTCCTGTCAGTTATGCAACTGTATCCATACTTTAAGCAACTTGTCTCATTCTTTCCTCCATTACAGATCGAAGTAGTCAATACTTTCAAGAGTGGCACTTCCTTTCAGGGGGCTCTAAGGAGACAGTCCTCCGTCACAAGCCAGACCCAGGATGTAACCAATATTTCTAGCCCTAGTCACGTATCGTTATCCAATGCTCTTTCCTCTCCTACCAGCACATCTGCTGCTGCGGCTGGGCGTGAGTGTGTATTCTTAATGCATCAGACCTACAGAGATGCCAACTTACGTAGCAGTCATTTGAGACTGAGCTACTTTGCCCTTTCCCATTTCGTCCTGTTATCTTCATTAGTTTACACATACCCAGAAACTCAAAACAACGAGTACTTTGTGTACAGTAGATACTCTCCATGATGCATTGCAAGCTTTGTTAACTTACTCTTAGGACAGGAATTTCTAGTCATTTTTTTACCCAGTGTATGGAGATTCTGATTTTATTTGAGGTCTCTGTGTCATGTTTTCTCAGTCTCACTGGATAGGGTATTAAGGTTTACAAGAACGGTGAAAGGACAGATCTGTTATCTCTAAATTCCCTGGGAGGTAAGCATTAAAGAAGGAGGGAGCTAGACAAGTTAAAGGACAGTGCTGAAACAACAAAATAAATATGGTGACAAATTTCTGTGTTAGAAGCAGGAGGTTTCTAAACACTGAAATCCTGACACAGCTTTCTTTTACATGCAAACAAAGCATCTAGTAAAGAGGTAGTGAAGTGAGTAAAAACTTTGAAGCCACTAATAAGAAAGGGCTGTTTCACTAACAGTAAAATTCCGGTTGCTCAGGAAGACTCTTACATTATTTTTATTTACTCAGGACTGTAAGTAGCGATTTTGTTTTACAGCGTAGTCAGCATTAAAAGAATATCTAAGTTTATAGCATTCAGTTTACAAACTTGTAACTCACTTTACAAAATAATGCAGTATATTCCTTGTGCACGTCAAAAGTTGGCCAGAGACAAGAAGCCAGTCTTCTCTGTCTGGCCAACAGAGAAGAGAGAAGGCAGACAGAGACCAGGAAGGAAAGAAAATTCCAGAACTCCTGGAGAAAAAATGGAAGCTTGACCTTTCCATTCAGTTTGAGTGCCAACCCCCTCAGTATTGGAACACAAAGCATAAAGTTTAGACGTGCATTAGAAGTCTTGTTGGAATTAAAAGTCAAAGGAGAAACTTTGCTTTTGCTAAAAACCCAAAGAGCCGTTAAGGTTCCAGCTTTGGCAGTTGCCCCCTGGAGAAAATTTGTACCTTTTTCTGTCTTTTCTTGGTGGAAGTTTGGCCTGCCAACTTTTACTCCAGCAGCACCAACCGTTTCAGGAGAGCAGCACCATCAGCTGTCACAAAGACGCTGAGCTGCGTGCCACTGCTGTGCTGCAGCCACTCTAACCTGCTTCTGAGAACTCGGAGCCCGAGTCCCCTCGTTTCCACACGGAACAGGACACACAACACCACACACAAACCAGCCTTTCATCCAGGGAACAATTCCGGATAATAACATTGCTGCATTTGAGCAGAAAACAGAGCGGAACTCATTCTGCTTTGGTAAATGTTTCAACAACATCCTGTAGCCAGCAGTCTGAAAGGATAGATGTAATAAAATTAAAATAGGTAATTTGTCTTCCCTCTCTCTCCATTGCAGCAAAGCAACTAAAAATTGAATGGCGTTGCATCTTGACAAAGGTCTTACTAGGCTATGGGCTGAAGCTCATTAACAGGAGGAAGCATAATCTGCTAGTCTTTGGTGTCTCTGTTTATTTGGAAAAATAAAACAGGTCTGTGGAGCTCATCAGTTATGACCATATTTATTCAGTAAAATAAAAAACATATTGATTTGTTAAGCTACCCAGAGATACGTATCTCCATAGCAGAGCACAATTAGAGTTTGGGCCTTTTAAAGTCGTTATTCTGGACTGTTAGTATTTTATTACTGCGGTATAATGTCTGTTTAGTATCATACCAGTGAGTCCTTCAAATTATAACCCCTTAGGGAATGTTTTGATTTATTAATACAATGACACAAACCTAATGAATGACAGTGAAAAAGCAAACAAAAAAAAAATTGGTTTTTATTTTTAAATTGGGTATTTACAGTCGGCCCTTCCTCTCCCAGAACCTGGGAAACCTTTCCCAATCCAAATTTCATAGAAATGGAGTATGTTTTTGTGAACTGGCACTTTCTGAGAAAATTTCAATTGCAAAAGGTCTACTTTTCAGCTCCTTGCTTAAAATGTATGTGGTGGGACAGGACTGATTTCTTTCCTCTTAGTTGCTCAGAATGAATAAAACCCTAAATTATTACCTTCTTCCTATGGGGTCGGAAGGAATAATGGGATAATTGTACCTCTGATTTTGAAGCCTTTCCCTGTCTTCAGGAATCTTAAAAATATTGCATGTGGAGATACATTATGGAGGAGTATGAAGGGAAATCCCTAAGGGTATAGCAAAGACAAAAGGGTCGAATACTTGAAAGGGCCCAATATGAGATACTGTCAGGAAGGCTGATTTTCAGACCAATGGCACTCAGCATGGTGCAACAATCAGGATATTTTAGGTGTAATTTTGGCTCCCCAAAATGCAGAGGTTCTGATATCAATACTTGATAAAAAATACAAGCATCACATGGTGCTCTATCAATAAGAATACATAAGTCTAATTTAACAGAGACTTACGAAGTTCTTTTCTAGTTGTACAGCTTTTTAATACATAGTTCATTGTGACACCTCACCAATCTGTGACTTCTTCTGCAGACTTCTAATAACATTTTGGAATTTTAAAAGTATTTTTTCTAGTATTTTTGAGCAGATAAATGTTTGATTCAAAGGTTTTTAGCATTTTTTAAGCATGCTTAAAAAGAAATCTGCCCATCAAATGCAGCCACATCTACAGTAGTTCGTGAAAGAGATTAGCGAATTATTACCTGAAATTTTCAGCTATTCATAAATATGCCACAGTCAAATCCTTCATAGGCTTGTGGAATAGCTTAATTAAAAGGAGTGTGTACAAAGGAGTATTTATGACAGTACTAAAGTTTCCCTAGTAATGCTGATATTTTTTAGCTGTCATGTGTTTCTGCCAATAACAAATTACACATTTCTGGATGTCAGAATTAATTGATAACAATGAGGTCCGTATTATGAGTCTCTTATCTCTTTTGAAAAACGTTGCAGCTTTAAATAAACACAGGGAAAAATTCTGCAAATTTCAATCTGACATTTTATATATTATGATAAAAGTAGAAAAAAACCTTAAATGCAAACTAAATATGCACACATATTTAATATGCACACATTTAAGCTACAGAAAATGAAATAATGGGAAAAATAAGGCTCTATATGCAACATGGTCTCGGCCAAGTTCTCAGGTTTTGTCGTATCTTGTGCATGAACACACAGATGCACATACACACACAGTCTTCTGTCACTGGAAAGCTGTTACACTACAGAGGTAAAAGTGGGTTTAGATACCAGGCTATCCCTTACCAGTATTGGTGGATATATATTTTACATTTATTTCTTTCTACATTTTGTTTTGGGAAAACAAAATCAGATCCAGTAGAGCAACAGAGCATCTTTTTTACTTCTGAAGTTCAGAATTAGTAACACAAAAGGTTGTGCTTAATATTAAGTATACGCTGAAAGCCTTTGCTACTACATTGGTTAATTAGGTAGAGGATGAGTCGATCTAACTGTACACAAAGTAACCAAGTTGTTCTTTATCCTAATCTGTTTATAGCTGGTTCTCAGATGTTGTTTATATTATCAGTGGGGAACTCTTTCAAAAGAACATGGTTTCAAATTTTCCAAGACAGACACGCATTTAATATGCCTTTGTACTTGCTCTTCCTCTTTCCTCCCATTCTCAAATATAGTTAATCCTGTTCCCAAGTGTAAGCAGCCAGCAACTGCAGGTCCCTTACCAAAAAACTCCTTTCTTTCATAAAAGGTTCTAATTGAAAAATACTGTTAAGTGTAGGAAACATTGGGGGAACAACGAACAGACAAAACCAAACCCCACCAAAAGGCAGCCTCCCAGATCATGAATCTGCTGTAGTTTCTGGATTTGCAAGTTCGTTCTTCTTTGTTCTGTTGAGGTCTGTAGTTTTTGTCTGAGATTTTTAGAAGTGAATATTTCATGGAATCGCAACTTTTTTATCATATCAACTGTAGCAACAATGGCCTCAAACAAGCCACTTTGTAAGGATGACACAGGAAAAAATAGTGATAACTCCAGTTTTTATAGCAGCCAATTAAAAGACCAAACAATCACAAAATATTCTCAGAAGTATTTTTCTATCATACAGATCTCTGAAGGGTTTTTTTTGGTTGGTGTTTTTTGGGTTTGGTTTTTTTTTTTTGATTGGTTGGTTTTTAAAAAGTGTTTTCAAGCCAAAGAAGAGCATAGCACCCTTAAGGCTGTATTTTTGCTCTGGTTTGCTTTTGGAGGGGGCTACAATCTTCAAAAGTGGAGCTAATTTGCATGGAAAGACAACTTTTTTTCATTCTGCCTTTAATTAAAAAATAGTTGCAATTTATCAGACTTGCCAAGAAACTGTCGTTTATAGGTAAAAGCTTTCTTAACACAGGCAGCACTTGCCTTGGGGGTATCACAAGGGCGTAAGCATCTGCAAACTGGAAAACTAACGTGAGACATTCAGCAAGCTTAATTCTAGTGTGTATTACAGTTTATTTACTAATAGATAATACTGAAGAGAGAGCTTAGTTTAGCTGTTTGCAATCTGTTGTGTACGAAAATAAGATTTTTTTTGTATCAAGAAATATTCCTGTTCCAGCAGCTTTGCTTTTCTATATTCTTACTATTTAGTGTCCTATAAATATAATCATTATTCAGCTGGACTGACTTTACAACTAAAACTTAAGATAAAAGATAAAATCTTAAGTTTGGGTCAAATTTTCTCATGAAGAAAAATGGCAACAAATTTCATTTAAAAAAATAAAATCTTCTATTTTGATAAATGTTAAGACAAAGATTACTGTCCAATATTGATTTATATTCATCTAATATTCATAGACCAAGTCAACTAGGCATACTGGCCGTAGTGAAAATGTCAGTTGCTTTCTCTAGCAACATGGTATAACCAGCACGTGAGGAATGGAACAAGCAGAACATGACTTTAAATGAAGTCCACATCTAAAGTTACATTTATAAAAGCTGCACTATATCGGAACATTGTTAAACTATCACCAGATAGAGATACCATACTAAAGCATAAAAGTTCCCACTGGTTATAAGCAAGATTTCACAGTCCTGTTGGGGTATGTAAAATACCTAATCTAATTTATGTGTGAGATCAAAGTCAACTTCTGTGTATCTTTCCTGAAGGGAAACATAACTAGGTTTAAAGTCTAAGTATAAAAACCAAGTCTTCAACTGGAGATATGGCATGGCAAGAAGGTTTAGACTTCTAATGCAGAATTACGTTCTTTAAAAGGGTTGTATAATATGTTTAAAATTGCCAAATCTGATACAAAAATGTCAAACTCCATAATTTTGCAATAATCCTCTAATAAAGGAGATATGCTATGGAAAATGGAAGACCTGCAAATTATTCTGATCTCATGCTCTAAAATTCACTGGCACAACAGCCATGTGAACCTTTTGTGAAATGAGAATCCGTCTGAGGATTTCACAGAATATGTAGGTATTCTATTTTCCTCTTGCTACACAGTTTGACTTTTCAGCAGCACTTACAGGATTTACTGCATATTTTTGTAGAAAGAGAGTAGCACAGATAATGTTATGCATGTTTCGCTCATTAAAGCAGAAACAGAAATTATATTTTTCTAAAATTTATTGGGTTTTTTTTATTTTATCTTTGAATTTGCTCGATTTTTTCATCACTCAATCCAGCACATAGTAGCCACAACATTTACAGGTGACTCCAATACATACAGTATCTCCTCCTGTGGATACCTAATCTTTTACTCACCTAAAACCGTGAGGATTAAAAAATAAACAAAACCAAATATACTGAAGATATGCCTTCTATTTCAAAGCTTTATATATGCAGTAGTACTTGATCAAACTCATTTACCTGTGTATAGCTATAGTCTTGATATAGAATAGTATGAGTTACCCATAAGAGTTGGCATCTCTTTGCAAAATTGACCTCTTGTTTACGATTTTATACTAATCACCTTACTGATCTTTCAGTATTGAATTTATTTGCTTTTGCAGTGCCCTACTCTCTACTGTCTGAATATTAAATGTGTTTGTTTTCCCAGAGGGCTAGAGAACATTGGACAAAAGGGTTCAGCAGGAGAGAGTGAAATAAAAAGAGGTTGTGAGTCTTTAACCTTGAGCCTGAAATGAATGTGAACCAAACTCAAGATACTTGGCTTATATGAAGCCAGGTAAACATTCGAGTATAAGCCCACACACTACCAACCATAATTCAGCTGTTGATGCTTATCAGGCCTTGTGTATTTTGCCTAGATTGTTGTACTGGGGAGTGAGATTCTGAACTTTATCTTTTTCTTCTGATGGGAAAAATCTGTAGTATCTAAAATTCTATTTCTTTTTATTTTTCTTGCCTGATGCAGTATAATAAATCTAACTTTCAAGGTGGGATGAAACTGAAGAGTTTTTTCTATTACAGCTACAGAGAAGAAAGAAGTGGAAACTTAGAGCAATGTCAAAAATGTCCTGAAGTGTTGTCCCCACAGTCTTTTGTTTAAAAGCAGTTCATTTTTTTCTGTTGTCTCCATTACTGTGAGAAAAGGGAGCTGTATCACACTGTTTGTCTTCCCTTGGCATTGTCAGTATCATAAAGAAATACCATTACATGAACTCTACATAGTTCATAATAAACCAACACTTTCTAGGTTCTATCCATCATGGGTATGTCCCTGCTTTTACATGCTGTACAGCCATAATAACATTATATGAAGTTCATCCGCTTTATTTTATCTGCAAAAAAGTAATGTGGGCTTTGTTTCAGCAGAGCCCCTAAACATTTTAACACCAGATATTATTTCAAATCTTGAACTTAAGCATGTATTAAAAGAATTTGTTGCTGTTGGGCCATGTAACTCTGGGTAAATAATATTTTTTCAGTTCTTAGCTTAAACATGGCAGTATTATATATAAATTAAAATGCCACCATTTGTATCAAACCCTGTACCTTTATTTCCACTAATATAATGCAAGAAGCAAGTTATGTTCCTGTAAGCAGTAATTTCATGCATTGGGAGACAGACCATGAACAAGATTTTCAATTATATTGTAATGCAGAAATTCTGTCACTGAATGAGGTGTGACACTAGAAAAAATAAAATCTTCTTCTAGATGCCAAACTAAATATGCAAAATTTAAAGTTGGGGAGGGGTTTTCTGCTTAAGTGAAAAATTAATGGAAAAAGATACACATCTCTGAAACTGCAGAGATATTTTAAGAAAAGAAGGTAGTTTTCTACAGCTCCGTAGTGAAGAAAACTTATTAGAAAACTAACTTTATGTATTTTCAGCTGTAGGGATTTGCCCAAGTTTGGCCTTTCCGTTACCGTTGTGTTCAGAAGATTAACTGCTTTAGGTATCAGCAGACCTGAACCAGCTCTTTTTCCCGTAAAACCGACTATGTACAAGGAGAAGCCAGCCTAGTAACATGTAAATGTTCCTGCAAGACTCTAACAGTCCATGCCAAAACTTTGCCACCGATCTTCACACTGAGTGATAGGACTGCTGGCTGACTGTACGTTTTGCAATTATATTATCAGATTGTTGTGTAAACACATCTAAGCAAAAGATGTTAGTGTAGTGTTTTCTTTCAAGGGATTATTAATTCAAGCAGTCACTGCAGAGTACCAGATTCAGGTCATGACAGGCAGGTTCTCAAAACTGGCTTTCAAATCCAACCTCAATTTATAGTTTTCCCTCAGCTGCGTCAGATGTTAGCTAGCTAGATTGACTAAAAGCTTGATATTAAATGCAAATTAGATGCCAGATTTTGGTATTAAAGGCAATATAGATGCTTCCCCTACTACGGAACTTGGAGACTCATAAATTGAAATCAGTTCCTCCCTTGCTAACCTGTAGAGACTTAAATACAGATTGTGCAATTTGAAGAAAAGCTTTACTTTCATTTGATTCTGCTGGGTCTGTTCAAGCGTAATATCAAATTGCAAACCTTTTTATTTAAGTAAAAATTTACTTTACCATTATTAAAAAGAATCCAGCTGGCAAATAGAACCTAAATCTATGCAATAAGAAGTGGCAGCATTCAGGAGAACGAAGTTATTTTGTTAGTAAGATATAGCAAACGGCTGCAACGGAGATGACTGTTACTTTTATTTAGATAGCAGAGATAATAGGTAGCTTTGCAGAAAATGTCACTGTATCAAACCCATACTATAAGCACATCAGGAAATGTTTCCTGATTTAAACTAGGACAATATAGTAAGATTGCCTTGCAAGAACATTATCTTTTTCATTGTTTAGACAAATGCCTTGCACTTGAAAATGCAAGATAGAAAGGCATGGAGAATGAGGGAATTAATATGTCACCTCTTCTCCACGAGTTCAAATCCTATCTTTAGTAATGCAAATGAGTCTCTTAGCCCAGTCTGTTCACTCAATCACCGCATAGCACAGCGCAACTCAAAGAGATTCAGCTCTGGTAAAACCCTGGGTATAATTCCAGGTGCTCTGTCAAGGAGCTATTTAGATACACGATATGATTGTAGTGTGTAAAATTTATTCTTTTCCTCTTTTCTTGCACCTCTGCCAACTTCCTAAAGTCTTCTCATATCCCAAGATCTGGACAAGCTGTTCTGTACCATTCCAATCCTATTATTCTAAGCATAAGCAGTCACATGAATCACTTCTGCCGTGCCCTGCTGTTACCAAATGGATGTGTATAGAGAAGGGAGAGTACTTGGACTGACCGAAGGCCACGTATCTGGAGGTGGCATGACTTACTTCTGCTGTTGGGATTTTTGAAAGATGATGAATGTCCAAATTTAGAGAACATAAACAAGGACAAAGGTCAAAGAGATCAAAATACAAGTCAGCCTCTTTCTCAAATGTGCTGAAATTCTGTACAACTTAGCTCCAACTACAGGCTCAGTAGATCTCACAGCTGTAATGCTGTGACCCCAAGCCATTACTAAAATGCAGGCGGCCAATTAAAAGAGGAATTAAAGCTTTACAAATTAGTGGTGTATTACGCCAACCAATAATGTGCAGCATATTATACATGTAAAAAGATACACATACCAACCACCAAACCATTTCAAATGCGTGTGGAGAAGCTTTCACGATGCCTGCTTGCACCTTTCCTGCCTCTGCCTGTGTTTCGGTTTCCCCCCTAAGAAATGCTAAAAATTCGCTCATGGACTACATGGAAGTAGAAGGATAGAACTCAGTCATAAAACATTTGCCAACAGATCACGTTTTGCCATTCTGTTTTTTCCTCTCTGCACCACCCCCCTCCTCCCCCCCTTCCAAAAAGTTATGTTTTTTTCAGCAGTAAACCAACACAAACCTTCACTTCTTTTCAGAACTGGTAGGTCACTGGGATATAGGCAGCATTCCTCCCTTTACCCACCCACAGAGGACTTGGCATCCCCACTCTGCCATGCTCCTCACTCTTTTCCTCTGATTTCCTACTGGGAAAGCAATTTGCACTGTTCCTGACAGCCTAATGGGCTGAGTCTTGTAGTTTATTTTCACCTGTGTTTGTACTGTCAGGTGGTTAATGACATTAGATTGACCCTGGTATAAGTCAGCTGACCTAATTTAAAGACTGCATATATGGCATAAATTGTGTCGCTTTCAGCATTTAACTTTACAGTTTTACAACTGAGACACAGAAAATGAAAGAGCTTGCTGTTTAACAATGGAATTCGATTCAACCCAACAATCAATACATTATTTTATTACATGTTTTCTATATATAAAAAAGTTAAATGGCTAGAACAGTGGGTCTATACTCGAGTGTTTACCTCACATATGCATGAAGGAAAAATAAAAGTTGGTTCAACAATACTATGTTCACATTATCCAGGCTTCCAAGTGTAGTTGTTGTGTGCAAGTTATCTCTGTTCATGTGGTAACTGTGATTTTATTTCCCCCCCCGCCCTCCCCCCCCCGTGGTAGCATGATTATGCTTAGTATTTTGTCTGCTTGGCTTTTTGTGCTCTTGGCTGCATTCATTTAGATTTTGCTTTATGACATTGATATTACTTATAGTTTTTACACTTGGCTCCTGTGTGTGTCTCATACGTACCCATCCAACTGTGTCTGTGTTCTGTGCTTTTCTGTTTGTGAAGTGTGATATGTTATGTGTAATGGTTTTTTAACAATACAAAAGAGACTTTTTTAATTAAAAAAGCCTTCCTACTTACTCACTGCAAAACTATCAACATGCATGGTTTTACATTTGCATTACAATTAACATGGCTTGTCTTTTACTAGGGATGTACCACACGAGTGGATGTTCGCTTTCTTTAACCAGTACTTCCCATCAGTTCTTTGATGGCTTTAAACTTGATTTATTTTAATATTGCAGTTGATACAGATATTCAAAATGCACATAACTGAGCCACTCGTTTATGCATATAACATCCAGAGACTATGGACTTCAGCTGCCTGCACTGCCCTAACCATATGCTACATTTTTCACAAGTATTCTTTAATACAGTGTCGCCCTTCGAAGGTGCTACCTCTGACACCTCTTTCCTTTTCTCCCCCCAGATCCGCGTCGTGAAGGCATTCCGTAGCTCTCTCTATGAAGGTTTAGAAAAACCAGAATCTAGAACCTCTATTCACAACTTTATGACTCATCCTGAATTTAGGATAGAAGATTCCCAGCCCCACATCCCACTCATTGATGACACAGACCTAGAAGAAGACCCTGCTCTCAAGAAAAACTCGAGTCCACCGTCTTCACTGAACAAGAACAACAGTGCTATCGACAGTGGAATAAATCTTACAACTGATACAAGTAAATCAGCTACCTCTTCTAGTCCAGGAAGCCCAATACATAGCCTGGAGACATCACTTTAGCTGAGAAGGTCACTGCAAAAAAAATAATAATTAAAATAAAATAAGAAAAACCCACAGCAACCGAAATATATAAATATATATATTAAAAACATTGCTGGCTGAAAAGCTGTTTGAACTCTTATTCGCTCTGAGACAAGTGAATGAATTGTTGATCGCAATGGTTTTGGGAAAAGAATGAATGGCTGATTTACATACGCCC